>KV875252.1:260288-350485 GCA_001879505.1 Calonectria pseudoreteaudii | reverse complement strand
ACAAAACAAAAATCGGGACAGCAATTTGTATGTGAAGTAGCTGTTTTCAGCTGTTTTCAAATCTCAATAACACACCCAATATACTATATTAAGTATTTGTCTTAATATAAAATCTATTTTATTTTTCTTTCTCTTTCTAAAAATCTCTTTTTTAAATAAGATTTATATAATTATAATCTTAAAAAAAATATAAATATAAAAGAAGATTTTAATAAAAATAATTATATATTTAAAAAGATAAAGAATTACTGAGTAACTTTTATTAGAATACTTATTCTAAATACTGTAGACTAAGTGTGTTATTGAGAGCTGAAAATAGCTATTTCACATACAAATTACTGTCCCGATTTTTGTGGCTGTCCCATATTTTTGTGGCCAACCTTGAGGAACGAAAGGTTGGTCGAGCGCCCCACCCGACCAACGGGTAGTAGTATTATCATTCAAGACTCACGCCAAGATCTTGAGGCTTACAAACCTTATTCCCCACCAAGCAGAAGAATCTTCTACAAATCCAGAAGCCCAATAGTCACTAGTAAAATGCTGTGAGGTTACCAATTTTTGACTGTCAATAATTCTTGCAGCGTCTGTGTCATGAATCACGAATTACCCCGGAGGGAAGCCAGACAGCGCTCCTTTGAGTCCCAAGACCCGGGTACTAGTCGCAAACCGTGGGTACAGATTAACTGAGCAAATTTCATACCCAAGTGATAAGTAAAGATTTATGATGCAAGAGAAGTAACGAGCGAGTTCAATTGCTAGCAATCTGCAGCTACGTAGCCACCAAAATATCACTACACGAAAATTGATACAAATGAAAAATAAGTCGGTTCGTCCACGTTTCCCTGTCCTACACCATTTTTGCATGGTTGCCAAGCATAAATCCCCTAGGCAGGCGTCAAGGAACCGCCACCGCTGAGAGAAATAGTCTCAGAGCTGGAAGAAGACCCAAGACTTCCATAGTAAACGGTGTAGCCATTGCTGTTAATGTTAGAGTAGGTAGTGTCATCATCCTCGAGCACGGTGACGTATGAGTCTGCTGTAACCTCCCAGGTAGAGCTGGAGTCAAGGGACAAGGTGACACTGGAGGCTGAGTCATCAGCATTGATCGCACCAGACAGCGTGCTGCTATCAGTAAGATCCAGCTCCAGAGTGCTGATATCGTCAACGTAAACATCGCCAGTAATGTCAGTTGCAGAAAGGCTGATGATGCCGCCGCCGCCGTTGCTGCCAGAAGAACCCCAATCATCTGCAGAGAAGTTTGCCAGGATGCCAGATTCGATAGATACGGTGACGTCGGTAAGATAGACATATACGTCAATGTTGCTAGCGAAAACCAAGCCGTATGTGCCCGCAGTCTCGGATACGGAACCTCCGTTGACGTAGCCATAGGCGCTGTTCCTGGTGCTCGAGGTAACTGTGCTCATGAACTGGAAAACTCCATGCTCATTGGGAGCGGCAGATATGTCGGGGTCGTTTAGAGTCCACGAGTTTGCGCCGTCAATGACGCAGGCTGGGGACTTGGCGGTCGAGCCTGAGAGGTTGTTGACGGTCACATTTCCGGTCGAGTAAACAAGGGCAGACTTGGAGCCGTAGGTGTAGACTTCTGCGGTATCGACCAGAATGGTACCGCCGCCAGTGTCGGTAGCGATGGCGCTGCTGGAGGTTCCGTAAGTACTACCGGTGAGGTCCTCGGCATAGATGTAGCCACCAGCAGTGTAGATTCCATGTCCAAACTCGCCAGCGCAGTAGAATTCGAGATTGTACAAGTAGGCATAAGTCCCATCCTCATACGTGTGAAGCGCGTTGGATCCAAGGTCATCGGTTTCAATGTAGCAATCGGTCAGATAGACCGTGCCTCCCTCCTGGATGGCAATGGCGGCATTGAGGGCTGACTGGGAAGAATCTTCGGTGGACGACGTGTTTCCAGATTTAATGAAAGTTACGGCAGAGGCATAAGCAACTCCAGACTCCTCTGCCAAGAGGACGCTCTCGTCTGTCGCAGTTGCAGTGATGGTGGTCGAAGTGATGGTCGTGGTTGATGCGGAGACTGTGACAGCAGCACTGGAAACATAGACGGCATCAACTGGGCGAAGCACGCCGCAAATAAGGCCTACAGACACGAGGCCCGCAAGAGGTTTGAGAAAAGCCATGATTTCTCGAGTGAGTGACTTAGAAGAAAGATGGAAGTTGTCAGTGGTGGTGATTTGGAGAAGTTTGCGTTTTGGTCGGTGCGAGCACGTCTTTATATCTTCATGTAGAAAGTCGTTGAGTCCATTGAACACACGATCTTCACATATGTGGAGCCGAAATTAGTGCAAGGGTTTGATCCCAATGCAAGAGCATCTCACCAGGTGCAATACTCGTAGGTGAGAGAAAGGTTCGGGATGTGGACAGATCTGAAAATGGTTATTCGTACGCTGCCATTTAGTTCAGCCCAAAGCTTCGGATAGAATCCACGACGCCTTCTTCTATTTGGTTGATTTTAACTATTTGGAATTAATTAAAATGCGGACTATGGATATGGTACAGTTTTCTCCCATTGATGTCGATCAAAACAAATGGCGAGACGAGTTCAGTCTCAGCCTTTCAGAAGTCGCCCGTCCTTGCCAGACACGTCAAGCTCAAACCACATTGGCTGATAAGCTTATAAATTCAATTGCAATAAAAACCTCCCATGTTTTATTTGTTCCGATCCTACCGAAACAAGACCAGCTCTCTGCAACACCGGACAAGGATTCCAGGTCAGGTGGGGAAATATCACTTCGGCCAGCTTACTCGAAAGTCTTGACTCCGGGTGGTTCCATAATTCGGCTCCACACATTTCCCAAGTCATCCAGGTCCCGATCCAGCGTCTTTGGTCATGTTCGCCCGCATTCCGAAGTTGTAGGTGTTTCGTCAAGATGTGCCTGCCACTTCTGTTGTGTACTCAAAATGCGCAAGCTTGTCGTTGCAAGCCACAGCAGCTATGCCAAGTTGTTCCTCCAATCATGTAAAAAGCCCTTTACTTTATTGCGGCTAATGCATTAATTGCAATACTAAGACCTCGAATTGACTGTCTCACTCACACCTGCTGGGTTACATCGGCGAACCGTACAGGGAGTATTAAGCCTGAGGTTTGCGGGGTAGATTCGCAAACGAACACGCGTCTCAAGGCACTCGAAAACTTGTGTTCAATCGCATGACTCCAGCGTAAATTTATTTCGTCATGAGAATACGTCGTGTTTTCCAAACGCTCTCCACATCCCGTTTAACCAGCACGATAATTCGATCTAATCACGCGCAGGGGGTAGAACTATGTTGCCGAAACAGCACACGAGCATAAGACGCACCGGCCTGGCCCCCCTTGGTTTATTTTCCGATGAGCCCTGGGACCTAGTTGGTGGATTGCGAAGCCTCGCCTCACGCCACCTTAGCAGCGCAATTGGACGTCATAAGCTGACAAGCTTGGTAGTTCCAAAGTGGGACTCGCAGAGCTTTGGCAATGGGGTGTAAGCCGATGCCCCGAGTAAAAAGGCATCAAAAGGATCAGTAAAACCCTGCCGGGTGATACTTAGGTCTTTAGGCTTCACAGAAAGTGTTTCCTCGATTTGCTCAAGCTCCGTCGCTGATTTGACAGAGACCCACTCCGGACATCCGGTTTCATCAGAGTTACCGCAGCATGCAAGCTCTCATTTGACAATAATACTCATGAACGATTGCGATGAACGAAAACTTGGGACTAAGATGGAGAATTTCACGCGTTCACATGTCATTCATGACGTTCTCGTAAGCAACTTCGGCTTCCCTCATTGAGCGCTTTTATTTCCAGCTTCAAATTACATGTCGTACTCATAGCTATCCAGCTTTCATTAACTATCATCACACCATCTACATCTCAGAACGATCATCACCCTCCTTCTTGGCTGGAGGAAGTGTCACAAACCCGTGGCATCCAGAACCCTTCTTGCAGAGCTTGGTGTCGGTGAAATCGCAGAAGAAGCCGCACGACTTGCCTCCAATCTGAGAGCAGGTAAGGCGCTCACCCATATGCCACTCCTAAACAAACGTCAGTACTAGGGAAACCAAGTGTCGGAACAGGCTACGTACATCTGCCCAGCATGAGGCAACCTCGCAGTCATCATCTCGGCACAAGCAGGTGACCTTGTCGGAGCCCTTGGAGGACTTGATGTCGTTAGGGTCCTCAATCCAATCAGCTTCGAACGTGGCGTTTTCGACATCATCGACAGAGCAGAGGTCCTGGGTTCGGCGAATGGGCGATGAGCGAGCCATGGCCATGCCAGCCAAGGCGAACAGGAGGGACTGGGCGATGACGAAGGTCTTCATGATGTTGGTTGTGGTTGGGTTACGGTAGAGGTTGAAGGTGTGATCGTGAATGGTCGGAAGTCGGCAGCCAGGAACATCGCCGTAGATATTTATATTGCCCCAGCCCCCCAGCCTCGACTCCTGCCTTGCATCGGTAACCTCGGCGCTATTTCTGCCGTGGCGCTGTGCAGCTGAGTTATTGAGCCTCTTTTGCCGCTTCTGTCGTTGGCGCGATGCATGTGTGAGACAAACATGTCCCGCCCTCCAGCCATTCGCTCGTTTCTACCTGCTAGACAAAATACATGACACCGCCTGTCTTGGATCTGCCGTATCCTTGAGCAACGATCGCCCAAGGTATCCACCACCAGACTCAGGGACCGCTCCTCCTCCATCTATCTCCGCATAATGCCGGCATCTACATGCCATCCAGAGCTCCATAGGGTTGTACCTGCTAGCGTGGACAAGATGCATCTGAAAACGGCGGTCACTAGACGGTGCAGTTCTACTCCCAACGCGATCAAATTGCAATGAGATCAAACTTAGGCACAGCTCCATACTTTAAGCCGTCCGCGAGGCTTTTCTTGTTCTAGATCCGGGCAACGCGAAGGGAGAGAGGCGGGTCAAGGTGCGTTAATGCGTTTATTCCGGGGCCGTCCCGCCACAAACACGGCTGAGCCTTGGCGGCAGAGGCCATTGCTCCGGCCGTCTCTGGTTGGACAATGGCCTATCCACATGGCTGTTGTTACTGGTCGCCCTGCTAACTCCAGGTGCCAAGGTGGAACGTGTGGGCGCTTACAACATGGTCCGGTTTCCAGGTATGCAGGGAGCTGGCAGTAAATTGGGAGCGACTGCTTTTCTCAAGCACAGCCACGATACGTCGAATCACATTCCTTCACCTGGTCACCAAAACAACTCGAATGTGTTCGTTCATGTCAAATAGGGTATATATTTTGTCGCTCGGTTTTAGTTTATTTTATTTCGCTGGCTAGTTTCCCTGGTCTTATCGAGACTTCTCTCTAGTTCCTTCGTGTGCACGCTGCCTCATTCAACTTGAACATTATGGGGATTCGCCTTCGCACAAAGATGTCGCAAAGCGGAAGCAATTGGTTTTTCTATTTCATATATAAATTACTAAAATTTAGAAAAATATAAATCGAAAACCAGAACCTATTGAGTCGCACCTCACATACTACGCTTCAAATGCTCCCATCGTTGATATAGGGTATGCTTACTCAGCAAACCAAGGATATTTCAAGCCTTCATAGCACAAATTGCACCGAATTACCATGGTACTTATACATATACACAAAATAGCATAAACCAACCAACATAATCAATGTATTCGTGTTGAATTATCAATACATTATTCAAGTGTATTTCATGAAAAAATACAGCATTATTTATCCTAGACCCGACTCTCTGGTGCTGTTATTCCCATCTAATTGTTCATCAGAACTTTATCTACTAGTTTGTACTTTTTGGATCAGTATTCCTAAATGCCCTTGGCATTCATCCTACCATCCTCGTCACCTCTCCGAAGAACCTCTGCTGGTGGCTGATTCCGCCCTTGCGACCTCCTCGATGATAGTCTCAGGCTTCGGGTGCCCTGTGTTCGACGTCAAGGGTAGTTCGTCATCCACGTGGTCTCTGGCTTTCCTATAACCCTTGGAATCCGCCTCGACTCTGACTTCAATCTCGGTTCTGCGATGTATGCCAGCTCCGTCCATGGCGTGAACATGGGGAAGATCCTCATCTGAGTCTCCTGCTACTACTTTTGATAGCTGAGCTAGGTGCATATGGTTTCCATGGGCCCATGGGCTCTGATGGTTCATTGTGCTTCTATTACCGCTTTGTCCACCAGTTGGTTGGGAATTGGACTCTTCGGGATAAAACTCATCAGACGCGCCGCGGCTAGCTAACCGCGTAATGAGTTTGGCCATGGACATTTCGATGTTGAGTTTCACCATGTACGTTACTGGATGAAATTGGATAAAGACAGATTGATTTGGAAGCCACATGAGTCCGATGAGCATGGCCTTGTTGCGTTAGTCAAGAGAGAAATAATGATGTCCATATTTGTCCTCTTACATCCATAGCGATCGAGAGCACCATCAGCTTGGCATTGAATGATACAAGCGGCTTGTACTTCTTTAGATTGTGTTGCTGAACCAGACGCTTTTCGACCGTTTGCAAAAAGTACCAGTTTAGCGCAGCATCGAGGGTCATGATAAGAAATTTAGAGGTGCGGTCCCAATACTTGTTGATTTCGACGAAGCTAGATATCATGTGTCAGGTGTAGTAGATCATGGGAGTTTCATCAGCACTCACAGACTACTGACTGGGGGATCCCGGTGAGCAGGAATGAAGATGCAAAAGACAGCAATATTGATGCACGTCATAATTGCAGCAGTGCCCCATTTTATCCTATTGATGGTGCGTCGATGCTCGGCGATAATGGAAATACGGTTGATAATGATTTGCATCAACAGCTGTACCTGGAATACCCAGAAAAAAAGAACGAAAAAAAGGGTCGGAACTCTGAAGGCGCAAGGGTGAGTATGGGCCTGACGTAGATGGGCAATGGGCAGACTTACGAAGATGGGACGATTTCGTCGATCCAGATCCACCCTACTATCATCATGCCGAGGTTGGCGATGATTTCACCCCATAGCATGTAAATGTATGAACTGCGTAAAGGGTTTCGATTTCGTCTTGTCTGCTTTATGGCTTCCCACGTGGTCAAGAAGCCAAAGCCAATGGTGAAGCCAAAAGCCATGGCGGCGACTTTGAAGTCACCTACACTGGTGGGTGTCACCATGTTGTTGTTGGTGCCCGTGTTGGAATCGATACCCCGAGCATGGAGGGGAAAAAAAAGCAAGGACGTGGGGAGTTGCTTGAGGATGCAGAGGTTTAAAACGTGGATCTGGGGTGGTGGGTAACATGGGATGAACATGCAGCAAGGCCGGGGGATGGATACCATATCTGCGTATCTCTCTACGCTATGGGCAATGTGGAGGCACTTGTGACGCCGTTGCTTGAGGGGCTGGCACACGCTGCGAGTTCGTGTGCCTCTTGGTCTGCCAGCCAAGCGGCTTGACCCTTACCTATGCGTGCCCGAGTCATTTCATCGGTCTTTTCTGAATCGGCTTCTCTGAATCGATCATTGATCTAAGTGACGGAGCTTCCGGCAGCTTCCGCACTTAGGGCACAAGCGATTGATATGTCACACCAACAGGCCATGGCTGTCCTTGCTTCAATTCTAGACTCCTGGGGATCAAGTTGAGCAACATCGCGTGGCTTCCTTCAACGCACGCAGATCAAAAGTGGAGTGGGCGAGGGTACCTGCAGATGACCGGTCAATAGAATCCATGAGAAGCCGCAACGAGCACCATGTCGTTGGTGCCGATCAATCGGGGATCTTCAAAGTGCGGATCTCATCAAGGTGCGGATCCGAAGTTGGTGCCTTAGTCGGGCCTACTATCTTTTCGCCATGACGAATGCCTGGGCGCTTGGCGCACGCCGTTTGTTCGGCAACGGCCAAGTTCAGCATTTGACGCCATCCTCCATCAAGGCATTGGGGCAGGAAGGCGTCGGAATGACATTCCCGGTGGGTGCGCAGGCGAAATGGCAATGGCAATGGCAAACTTTTGCTCTCGAGATGGATGACGACCCAGGAAATCGGTTCGGTTCCGCAGTTGAAGGGGCCGAGAGCTAGCGCCGCGCTTGTTGGAAAACTGCAGGTCCACCATCCTCAAGGCTGCCGAAGTCCATCCCCAATCCACAAGTCCGATCCTTCTTGGATTTTTCATTTTTTCATTGTAGAGCTGGTTGGCAAACTAGGTGTTAGCTATCCTTGTTGTCTGCAATCAAATAAAAGATCGCAGGGGCGCTGATCATCGAACATGCTAGATAATCCTTCGACAGGAACCACACAGCTCCTTGGCTGGGATTTCGTGCTCCGATTGTATTTGTGGCTAATGTAGCTTGTAGTTAAAATCCAGTGGCGTTTTCTTGGCTGCCGCTGCTACTGTAACCGAGCATCGATGTTCTAATTATTTCTCGTATCCTTTCAGTTAGTCCGTTTCAACAGATCGAGGCCCACGGGAGTCATATCCGAGGGAAGGTAACCGACCGCTAGTAATGAAAGAACTCATCGAACAAGCTCATTATTCATGTAGTTTTCATCTTTGAAACTTCTCCTTGGCCTAGCTCCAACCTGTCACCAGTTCCGATATTAATGTGCAACATCTTTTCGCCGAGTACGGATAAATTCCGCGTCCCACAAAACTTGCTGGCTGCTCTGAGACATGCCATCTAGTTGGTCCCGGAAGACGGCTTTTGCTTCCTAGCGGAGCATTAGAGTTTTGGCGGACTACCAATCTCATCCGCTCGCAGCGGGTTTAGAACGGGCTATTTCAGCAATCCCTGTCACCGATCTACTGACTGGTCAATTACCAATTGGCAAACAATTTCTTGTGGCAACGACCATTCGAAGCAATAAAAATCGGTCGAGCTGAGTGTGCCAGCAATCTCTAACAAATAATGGGAATCGGAAAAAGGAAAATAGGTTGATACGAAACGAAGTGACTTGTGACATGCCGAAAAAATACCACGGGAATGAGGAAATTTGGCAAAGAAAAGCGAAACAAAGCCCCATGATTCATTATTGCCATACCTGCCAGGGGTAAATCTGTTGTTTACAAGGGGAAGAGAGGCTGAGTAAGGCATCTGCCCTCCATTACACCTCAAAGTCCTTGGCGAGAAAATCTTACAGTGTACTTCCAGCCCTGTGCGCTCACTGTCACATCAGCGAAAACTAGTAATCGGGGACATAGAGAGAGTCATGTGGTGGGGAAACTTCTTCTTAAAGTTGTCTATTGCGTCAGCTGGGTTGCAGTTGGTCACCTTATGCTGACATCCACGCTTACACCCAAGCCAGCAGGGCGGCCAATCAGTGTGAACAACTCATTGCCGGACGTAGCTCAATTGTGATACAGCACAGTTCAAGGCCTGTATTCCATACCTTGTGAGCTCACATGCAGATCTTTGGACCGCATCTCACAGGTGCAAGGCGGTTTCTGGGCGGTTGACACATACATTAGTTCCTGGAAGTATCTGAATGGCATGTGCTCGTGTGATTGTGTTCCTTCCGGGGGTCCCAATTTGGATATTCTCACGTTATATTTCATTATACTTGAGGGAGAGGTCATATAAAAGCCATCTCGTGGATTCCGAAGTTTCTGTCAATATTCGGTCCAAATATTCGTTTTGCCTCGAGACTTGTCCACAATCCTTCATAGACCCGGTTCATTGTTTACTTGAAAACACTCAAATTAACACTGATACCTTCTTCTCTTTTTCGCAATTATGGCTCAATCAAAGAATGGCTTCATGCGTGCGGTCGAGTGGGAGGGCCGCATTGGCCAAATGGCTACCAGTATTATCCCACGGCCCAAGATTACTGAGCCAGAGGACGCTCTCGTACGAATCACGTCGTCTGCGATTTGCGGCTCAGATCTTCACATCTATCACGGGCTTTTTGGAAATAAAGATGCGCCACATGGCGTGGGACACGAGGCCGTGGGCATCATCGAAGAGGTCGGCCCCGCTGTAGACTTTTTCAAGCCTGGCGACCGTGTCGTTATTGTTTGTTTTGCCGAAGACGGCCATCTTGTCCCTAAGGCTAGTACTCAGCCCCTTGAGGACTTGGTGGGGTTTGGCCTCGGAGCTGAATTCGGCACAGACGATGGTCTGCAAAGTATGCGTGCTTCTTTTCAACCTTGTGCGTGTGTTTGAAGCTAACTTGACTTCGCAGCCGAATTCATCCGTGTCCCTTGGGCAGATTCTTCTCTCGCCAAGATCCCTGATTCTCTCGACGATACGGAATGGCTTCCTCTCGCCGACTGCTTCCCAACCGGATGGACTGCGCTGTCCTCATCTGGGTTTGAGGCCGGCGACACGGTGGCTGTCTTTGGCGCTGGTGCCGTGGGTTTGATGTGTGCATACAGCGCCATTATCCGAGGCGCCTCCCTGGTTTATGTGATTGACTATGTGCCGGCTCGCCTCGCCAAAGCCGCTGGTATCGGTGCCATGCCCATTAACTTCACTCGCGGTGGGAAGGCGTCTGAGCAAATTTTGGCGCTAAGACCTGAGGGAGTGACGAGGTGCGTCGACTGTGTGGGCGAGGTGTGTGTCAACGAACAGCTCAAGCCCCAGCAAGATTACATCTTGCGCGAGGCTGTGAAGATTGCAAGTGCCAAGGGAGGGGTAGGAATTGCTGGCGTTTACTTTTCTGCGCTTGTCAACAACGGCGAGGGCAGTGATGCTGCTAAAAAGCTGGGTCTCAAGGCCGAAATAAGCTTCCCC
Source organism: Calonectria pseudoreteaudii (assembly GCA_001879505.1). NCBI lineage: Eukaryota > Fungi > Ascomycota > Sordariomycetes > Hypocreales > Nectriaceae > Calonectria > Calonectria pseudoreteaudii. The sequence continues at coordinate 339,817 of KV875252.1, read as the reverse complement.
ATCGCCGAAGCCTGGTTTAAGGGGCTCCGGATCCAGGGCGGCCTTGTAGATCTCAAGGACAATGTCCCCCACATCAGAGAGCTCATCAAGAACGGAAGAGCCCGGCCGGGATTTATCTTCTCCAACGAGTATAGCCTAGACGATGCCGAGCTTGCGTATCGCCGTTTCGACCAAAGAGAAGAAACCAAGGTGGTACTGAAGGGAAACAGAAAGAACGAAGTAGAGGAGGTCCTAGAGGTTAGAAGCGGTATTAGTGGGACCAATGGAATGAATGGGACTCTGAACGGTGGGGCCTAGAAAAATATTACATTTGATATATCTTGTCTGCATAGATTAGGTTCGCCTGACTGTGCATATATTTCGAATCGATGTTCTTCATACATTATAATAGGCGAAAAAAAAAAGCACTGAATGACCTTAGATTTTGCTAGCGATGGCCCAAGGTATTGGTCTGTAGAACATGTTGGATCCACTTAGATATAAATTCAATCACGAGCATGTCACTGGGAGCAACAATATTGCTTGACTTTCTGTCAACGAAGGTGATTTATTTTTATTAATCTGCCTTTGAATTTATTCACACAGAAATTAGCATTATCTCGGCGATGGTTGATGGAATATTTCCGTTACTTTTGTAATTTCTATTGGGTATTTCTATATAATTCATTATTACACCGACTCACGCCACTGAACAAGTGGGGGACGGCTATGAAAAACTAAATGATTCAACAGATTTGACCAGAATCAGGGTCATGAGTCCAATTAAAGGCTGGCATCGCAAGTTCCATTTTTGGCCACCATTCTTTTGGGAGATGTGCCATGATGGCGGCAAACTCTCGTTCTGCAGCCCCGTCAACCCACCAGAGAATCCTGCTCGTCTGGACCATCATGAAAAAGTAGCCTACTATGGCAAGTGCTCTTGGATCATTGGCAGCCAAAAGGTCAACAAAGACTGGCGACACCAGGGTAGGGAACCGGAGCAGCTTTGGGTAGCCCGGGTTGTAATAGGTCGACGAGAGGTGGCCTACGGCCTCGCGATACGCCGACACAACGTCTTCGTCTGTTGGACCTTCGTCTTCTAAATCCTCGACCAGGAAATCAAATACTCCAGGACCCTGCTTCAGGGGGGGCACGTATGGGGGGGTCGCGAGGAATCGCTTGAGCGTTTGCCCCGTGGTGGTGTCCTCTATGCAAGGCCATGCCAATTGGAAGAACATGCCTGCCCTCTGAAATGGCCGGAACCAGTGCATGGGGAGTTTGTAACCCCCATTTGAGCTGATGTATGGCTCATTGACGCTTGTGTGGAATAGGATGAGGGCGCAGCATGCAATCATGGATGCTGCGTTGGACTCGTTCAAGCCGACGGCGACTTGTTCGGCGTGGGCGCGGATTGCCAAGTCCATGTACTTGTGCGACGCTTCCCGAATGGCCGAGTCGTTGTCGTTGATGCGCCGCATATGGAAAGCCGAGAAGCCCAAAAGGGCATTCATCACGGATGGGGTTGTAATTGCTTCGCTGACGATCCACATTGACCACGTCTTTTGATTCGCCGCTGATCGAGCCGACATGGTCTGGTAATGGTGGAATAAGCGAAGCTCGATGAGGCGAACGCCAGGCACGCCAATCGGTGGCGGGATAAATTCTGGGGGCGGAGAGGAGATGGCGATGGCTGCGGATGGAGGCGACGGCGTTGGTGAATCATGGCTCGAATCGCTCACCGAGCTCGTCTCGGGCGAGTCCCGACGAAGCGGCGGGATCTTTACGCGTACATTGCGAATGGCTATCGATGTGCATACCGTGTGGAAGTAGTGGCACTCGGAATTTCTTCTGGTACAATTCCCACATTTCGGTCTCCCCTCGTCACACTAACCCTGTGTTAGAGGTGCTTGTCCGCTAACCCGCTGCTGATGATTGGAGCATAAAGACGGCAAACTGTGAGACATACCTTTATCCGCTTGGCCTTGCAGCTTCGACATCCCGTTCGGGACTTGTGGTGAGGTCGTCGCACGCGGTCCGTGGAAGGCGCGCCGGCAGGAGCAGGGGCGGTGGTCTTATTGGGCGGCATGGGCGTATATGTCACTCAAGATCAGATTTGTGGTCAGTCACGTCTTCGTAGTTCTCGGGACTCGGGGGCCGAAAAACGAGCAGGTATGGAGATGGATTGTCAGTCTATGTAAGGTGCAACGTCTGGCTTGCGGAGTGGCGGAGTTGGTTGATGTTTGCACTAAGTTCCCGGACGAGGGGTTTAAGCGGCACAGCCCACTTGTCAGGGCTGTGCCAGACATGGTGCCAAGACGTCTTGCCCAATCACATTGTCGCCTATACGATCTCGACCGCGAGCTACCCTGATCCCTGTTTGGATGGTGGGTCGTGTCTGCGAACGAGGCACACGCTAGCCGTCTCGAGATGTACTAGAACGTCAGGCAAAACTCTGGCTCACGTGTCCCAAGTCTTGGGCAAAGTTAAATGAGCGAGAAGATGTCTGATAATTGGCTTGATTCCCAATATTCGTATCATGGAAATGAAAAAAATTAAATAGTCCCTATCATTTTCATGTACAACTGCACCTGTTGGTTGCCTCCCTCCCCTTGCCCCTCCGCATAACACAAATCATTTGCCCCATGTGAGCACCAGCCAGCTCCGCGGACAGAGGAATTAGACGGGAAGCGAGCCATAGCTTCCCATGTGCATCTCAGTGTCCAGTGGAGCTTTGGGGCTTTGTTTCTCGGCCGGAAGGAATTGAGATGGGTGGATAACGTGGAAGATGGCAGCAACGAGAATCATGAGCGCAGCGTCGAAAACGTAAATGTAAAATTCTTTCGACTGCAGTTCGCCGTCTGAGCCTTGGACATACTCGATGACTCGAAAGACGGACCGAACCAGAATCAGCATACTCGACGCGTACAAGGCCCATAGCAGCCTCTTCCATGGGATCCCGATGTGTAAGCTTGTCGCAGTGGGTTTCCTGTTGATTCGGTAATGAAAGATGCAAGTTGTTACCATGAAGAGGCCGAAGAAGGCAATTTGGATAAATAATCCGATAATGATGATCGTTTGTCCGACATCGCGATCGCTCTGGCTATCGGCACTCGCCAGCTTGGCGCCACCTTTTTCATTCTGTTAGTTGGGGTAGCTAGGCTGCGTGGGGTATACTTGCCAATGCCCTGTCCTGCGATCGACAGGATATCTCCAAGGAGAAAAAACTTTGTGAGCCATCGAAGCCTAATTATGCAATGCTTCTCTCCATCAACAACAAGGATGAGCCGGCCGAGGATCATGTAAATCGAAACAGCGAACAACGCAGGCCCCAGAAGCAGGAGGAGGGATTGCATAACGAATGGACCCAATTCCCAATCTGGGGTTTGCTGCGCACCGATGGCTCTACCCGCAAATCCAATTGCTTCCACTGTGATGATGCTTGGTGAGCCAATGAGTTCTACGCAGGTGGGTGGGTCAAGGAACGTGCTTACCGATACAACCGACAAAAAAGGCGAGAAAGTACCATGTCTTCGTCTTGACTAATTGGTAAATATGGCCAATGGCTGATGCCACAAACAAGACAATAAAAATTACGGCGGCAGCAAGGGAAGGTTCATAATGGTAATAATCCTTTGCCATTGGAACTGTTTCAAAGAGTGTTTCAAAGAATGTTGGGCTGAAGTCGTGGTTGCTGCACAAAAGGAATGACTGGGAGTTTGACTGTTGTCTGAATCTGAGAGAGTGTGTTGACTTGCAGTATGAATCGGCAAACAACGTTGAGGCTTCTGCTCTGCTTAAATAGTTGAGATGCAAAATTTCCGTATGCAAGATAGACGCAGTTTGGGACCCAGGACCCTGGGACAAATGCCGGATTGTTTGTATTTTGCCATAGTCTAGCAAGGCCTGCCAATCAAGCTGCGCAAAGTACGAATCGCTTGGCAGCAATCTTGTGGGTATCAACTTACGTCAGCGAAAGGACAAGACCAATAACACTATTCGGAGTACGGGTTCTGGATCAATCGAATGGAAGGATTGCTGGTTTAGGCATTGAATCCGTCTTTAAATCCTTAATTTTGTTCTAAAATGGTACGGCGAAGGTGTCCAGACCGTGGCGTAAATGGTTGTGCGTTGATGATAAGCTTGAGTGAACTAGGTGGCTGTAGAATCTCAGCCTTCTTGTTGCTTAAATCTTGAAAGACATCGATATGATTCGGGGCTTATATGAACGCGACTGTCTTTTTTTTAAGCCAAAAAAAAAAGTTGTATGTGCCACATTGTTCACCATACGCATGCATCTTTGCCAACTGTCAATGACCAGTAAGTGGAATCTTTGACAGTTGCTGACCAAGTATGCATGGATCGTTGCATTTTATGCACGGCTTCTATCCACAAACACGGCAAGGGTAGCTTTGCTGGTAAATATAGATCTGATCCGCATCCTCCCGCGTACCTTAAATGGTATGAGATGCTGTGGGTCATGCCTTGGTGGCGTTGCAAGGAGAATCACCGTGTCCGTGCCTCTAGATTGCAGGGTTCCTTGAAATAAACTTATTAATAGCTCGTAATGGGCAGAGGGGCTCAGAAGATTGATCTCATTACCCCTTTTCTTTCAAGGACGTAGGTCGGTCCCGATGCGTACATGAGTTGACTCGATCAGGCATGTCGTGCATCAATCTAAACTGGTTGAAGAAATGAAAGCAAGGCATTCAAAAGAAACAGCTGGAACATCTTTAATCTGATGGTCCCTGGTCTTGGATTCGTTATTTAGAATAGCTTGCCGATCAATTATGCTGATCATCAGGTTTATCGATCCCATCACTTGATCAGGTGCGGCGATCCGATCTCCTATCCTTGTTCCTACTAAGTTTCTGGTTTCGACTGGTCAAATTTTGTCAAATTGCCTACCAAGGATTCCGCAGCCACATTTAGACAGTATTGGGAGAAAAAAATAAAGAACAAAAAACTCCGATATATGGATGATATTGATGGCGGGTTTTGCAAGCCATAGTCCTTTAGTATGGATGAGCTTTTACAGTATCGGCACGTGTTCCAATTTCTGCCTGTAACAAGACTTCATGTGCCGTAAATAACATTTTTTAAAACGTAATTCTGAGCTTTTGAATAGTGTACTTTTCGTTTCGTTTGACATCGTTACTCGATGATGATGCAATTTCTCACACATTGAGTAGGCAAATCAATCTTGCTGCATGACGGAGCAAATCCAAGATCCACCGCCGCTCACAGCAACGATTCGACCACTGTTTGCGCGCCAAGTTCCCAACCCAAGCAGCTTTCCTCCAGCCACATGGTATGTTCCAACCAGAGGGTAGTGTGTCATCTCCCCTGAAGGTTTCAGTATCATATCGTACAAGCGCGGAATGATGCGGCGCTGAACCACGTGTGTGCCCCCAGAGGATATATCTGCGGATTGAAGACGCTCCAGGGCAGCTACCCACTCGTCATTCGTGAAATCTTCCCCAAATACAATGCCAGCGCCTTTTCCGCCGCGAACCGGTTTGAGAATAAAGCCGTTCTTGAAATCGGAACTGTTCTTGGAGGCTTGAAGGAGATCTTCCAGTTCATGGGAACCGGGCAATATCGTTTCGCCAATTCCTCTCTGTAGGATCTCGGATTGTGCGGGAGTGAGCACTTTACGCACCACCATCAGCTCCAGCTCTTGCCTCACGATGCCCAGCATCCGTTTGTCGTGGACCAGCAAGACGGTCCGCATGTCGTTGAAACAGCGCAGGCTAAGCTGGCGCAGCATCTCAGGCTCCATAGCAGCTAATTCACGCTGGTGCAATTCGATGCCGACCTGGTGGACCTCCTCCACAAGCTCGCCATCTTTGGTCACGAGTGTGGCGGACATGGGAAGAGAGGCTGTGTCATCTTCGTTCTTCACAAGGCAACATAATCGATAGCCACTCTTACTGTGAGGGTCAGGTAGTAGCCTCAGGTCAGCTGGGGTGATTATGCGTGGTCTCACGCCATATCGACGCCAAACAGCGTCAATGAACATGTGGATATCAATGCCGCGCTCCTCGCCTTTTAGGAGATGCAAGGGGAAGTTTGGCTGAAATAGACTAAATAAACCGCCGAGAATCTACTAATGGTCAGAGCTTTCGAAGCCGAATTGGGTTTGGGTGAAGTTGGCATTACCTTTGCTGGGTCTGTGGCGCCGACAAGTCCACTCTCGGCAACCAGGTCATTCAGGGCCTTTTGTCCATGAGCCTCGTGGACGAATCCGTTGAACGAGAAGCGAGCATTGATCTCGGTGATTCTATAGTTTTCCGGTATCGTGACTCCCTTGCTAGTGGTGTGCTCCTCTACGAGAAAGTCTGGCCTCCATGAACCCAAGCAGTCGGGGAATTTGCGCAGAGTTCCGCTTGTGACTTGGGTTTCAAGCCACTATGACGTAATTTGTTAGTCTTGAGAGGGGAGCGAATGCTTTTGTCATGGAGAGGAAGAAACAAACTTTGAGGAGATTTTCCTCTTCCTTTTCGAGAGGCATTCTCTCTGGGAAGCGTGCTTCAGAGTCGGTCCACCACCGCTGCACAATGTCGGCGAGCGCGATGGTCAAGGCCTCGTGCAAGTCTTCAAGCTGCTGCTGGTGGTGCTCGCCAACAAGGATTGGCCGAGGGCATCCCGCTGTGTAAGATCCATGGTACCACAGGTTTTCGGGGCAGAGGCGGAGAAGGATGGATTCGTGCGTCTCTTGCTCCTTCACAAAGGTAGGACTGCCAACATCATTTTTCGAGATTGGTGCGTAGCTGCGGCCCTGGTTTCTGAGCTGAATCTGCTGAAGCTGAGGGGAAATCATTTTGAGGTTGAAAGTGGGAAAAATGGGTTTGTTTGAATAACAGCATAAACCTACACCCAGGAGGTTTTCTCCCGTACTTATTGACCAGATGACTGCGTAGCGTTCAGGGATGCTCGTCAACGTGAGAATTCCTGCAGGAGACATACCCACACGGCACATAGCGGGCGCCACAATTTGCCAGGGCATGCAATGTCTTCAATGTCTCAGTGGAGTAGCAAGCTGAATGCACAATGCATCCCTGGAGAGGCCGTCTGAATGTTCTCATTTCTTGGCGTCGTACACACCAAATAGGTTTCTACGGAAACATGAGCATTCCGCCAATGAACATGTTGATTCGAATCCCGGTGGTAGGGTGCCGGACCTAGCCACTTCCCAAAATACACGCCATCTGGTCTGCGTCTTGGCTGCCTTTCTCGGGCAAGATGCGGTTGCACGCTTTCCCGTGGGGGGGTGGTGTTGAGATGAAATACGGCACACGCCCTCGACGGCAGTCATGTTGCTGCGTCGGCTCAATTCCCATTCTCCCTCGTCGTTTCATTCGTTCTGCCCGCGATGGGATCGGGAACTTAAAAGACTCGCGAACCAACAGCCTGAGATTAGATTAAACCCGTCCCCTCCAGTACCCAGATCTTTGATTCCGATAGCTGTGCTTATCTATCAACATACTTCACCATGCATCGAGTTCTGCAACAGGCTGGCAGGAGCTCTCATGCCATTGCCAGCTCCAGGAGGATAGGGCACTCTTTGTCTTTTCTATCCTCATCAAATCTTTCTCAGTCCAGAGTTCGAACTCTTGCCACAGAAGCGTCGAGGGTCGTCCCATACCTGGAGGCTCCCGATCTGACGTACGCCAAGCAAACGAATCATGTCCGCGACGTCTACGAGCAATTGCGACGAAGCGGGATTCTCAAAATCAGCCTACAGTTCCAAGACGACAACAGCGAGTATCTGGAACAATTGATCCTCAGTCTCAACAAGCACCATGGCCACCAGCTGCCCATCACGCACAGCGCCAAACGCGGCTGGTTCTGGGATGTGCGGCCAAGCAGCACCAACTTCCAGGCGGGGAACCACCAAGCGCGATCGGAGACGATGAACCAGTTCCCATGGCACACGGATTGCAGCTACGAAGATCCCACGCCGAGATACTTTGCGCTGCAGGTGCTCCAGCATGACAGGTACGGGGGCGGAACTCTGTCCGTCATGAACGTAGAGCGGCTCACGGAGCTTCTGACACCGACGACTCGGGCCGCGCTGAGCCGCTCCGAATACCGCATCGCCACGCCCCCGGAATTCATCAAGGACCCCAGCAAGGACAATATTCTTGGGAGCATCCTAGGCGCCGGAGGCGGTGATGGACCCGCTGTGATGCGGTACAGAGAGGACATCCTGACACCCACCAACGCAAGCGCCGAGGATGCCCTCAGCGAGCTCAACCAGGCCCTCAAGAGCGCCGAGGTCCAGTCGCACTCGACCCTGCACCTGACCTCGCAGGACCTGCCCGCGCGCACCATCATACTCGTCGACAACAGACGATGGTTGCATGCTCGCAATGACATCAAGGATCCGGAGCGCCACCTTCGGCGCGTGCGGTGGGATGCCATCCCTTTTCAGCGTGTGCGCGAATGAGACGAGGAGCTGCGCACACGTGCGGTCTTGCTTTGGGGTTAAAAAAAAAGATACTTTCGCAAGTTTTGCCATGTATTAATCAAGTTTTTCATTTATTTCTTACTTATTTTCATGCGCTTTGTGTGTGTGCGTGTGTTCTTTTTCACGTATGTGGCGTGTCTAAGACTCCGTCCCTGCGTGTGTCGCAATTCAATGTCTGAAGAATGAATGACCAGCAACGACACTAGCCCTGCGGGTGCCTACTAGTCTCAACTTTTTCTCGGGAAGTTATTGACAGCTAGTAAACGCCGTGGCTTGCTGACAGCATCGCTTATGTCACACGAAACTCCTCTTGGCAGCCAATGCTCGTCTCCCGTCGGCTGCGTTACGGAACTCTCATGATATGTATGATGCCTCGTAGCTCCGTATTCGTGTTCCAATGGCTTATTGCATGCGGGGTGGGTTGGTTCTGTCTTAGACCTGGCTTCTGACTTGTCGCACCGCTTCCTGCCCTGATCCTGACCCTTTTCCTGTCCCGTTCGGGCTGCGTCAAACATAGCGGGCCGCCCTGGGAAAAGTCGCGCAGAGATGCTCGTTCGCATCTGCGTTGCAGTAGTTCTTACTAGGCTGCCAGAATTCGCTGATTCATATATGTTCTTACAGAGAAGCTTCGGTAGTCACATGTTAATCGAGAATCCCATGGCCAATCAACAAAAGTAATGAACATACGACCCATGCAAACCGACATATCTGGGCATGTGGATTCTCTCCCGCAGCAGAGCGCATCCAAGAACTATCCCGCATTCGGCCATCGGTTAATCTCGACCAATTGGGCATTCCGACCCTCGTGCCACATTGCATATCTGACGTGTAACACCTGTGCTGGACCCGGGTTTCTATACGAAGTAGCGCGCATAACTAAGACATCTTAGTCAAAGCCATTTGCGCCGGCAATAGTTTGAATCATAACGACGTTGCCAGGAGAGAAGAAGAAAATAACAAACAAAAATCCCTTGCTGCATGAGTGTCTTGGACTTCTCCACACATCTTGCACCGAAAAACAAAACAAAACAGATATTGCCATGTGTGACGTATAAATAACGACTGTGTCAGCGGGGTTTGAAGATCATTGTACCAATATTCGCCCTCACCCCTGTCACAAGAGTTGATTACACACTATTAACCCAACCCGGCTATTCTGCATTTCGAATCATCATCATGGCGCCTCAGTCAAACTATACGTTGGGAGATGTTTTGGCTGTCGCAAGGATCCACCCATTTTACGATTCCAATATTCAGTACCCTCCTGATGCGGACGCCATCCACACCGCCAGAGAGCAAGCCGCCAAGGAAGATGCGGAAGCCCTCCTGAAGACACGACCATTACTTCGGAAAAAAGCCTTGTGAGATTTGCGCCCCCCGCCAAGCCACCCCATGCGCCTTGTTCTACATACCTAACTTTTTTTTTTTTTTAGGTATTCTACCATAGAGAGGCTTGTCCATGACACCAACCCACAGAATACCTACCGTCACAGCATCTATGCAAGCATCACAGGAGGGGGCAGCGGCTCAAAGCCGCTGTTTTTCGCCACTGATGTGCATGAGAACCGCAGACACCGAGCCTACTTTGGCAACTGCCTACGAGAGATGGGAGTGATCAAGCCCACTGATTGGATTCTATCAATTCACATAGAGGGAGAACTTTATAGGTACGCCGGCAGGCTTATGGATTCCAAATACCAACTTCTAACCATGTGTCTTGTAGAGCATTGGACCTCACATTGGAGCTTATGGAAAATGCCGGAGGCTCGCTGCTCGCCGGCGGAAACATGTTGGAACCCGAGGACACGGTCCGGCTACTAAACCTCTACCATGTAAACGTCCTCACCGGCGACTCAGCGCAGATCGTGCGAGTGGTGTGTTACATAGCCAACTTGCCTGCAGAAGAGCGAGCCAAGATAAAACTTGACAAGGTCATCTACACCTCGGAGAAGCTTACAAAATCGCAGAGGGCACACATCAACGAAGTCCTCGGTCCTGTCAAAATCTGCTCCATCATTGGGAGTGCAGAAGCCGGCCCGTTCGCAATCCACAGCCCCGACCTCACAGGGCAGAAGGGCGTGGAAGGGTGCGAGGATTTTGTCTTTGACCAGCGTCTGACCATGTTCGAGATCCTACCGCTCTCCGCGTCCGAAGATGATTCAACTGTCGATTGTTTGCCTGATGGAGAGGCAGGCGTGGTTGCACAGACGTGCCTCTCACGGCTGCGGAACCCTGTGATCCGCTATGTAACTGGAGATATCGGGTCCCTGCACCCTCTACCTGAACGAGCCCGTGCCCTGGTCCCCGAGGAGAGCTGGCCTCATCTGCGCGTTCTTCGCCTTCAGGGTCGTGACCGCCGGTTCTGTTTTGAATTTGATGGAAGCTACATTGAATTCGACAAACTGGAAAAAGTCATGAATGATGCCGAGTGCGGTCTTTTGCAATGGCAGATCGTCTTGGACAAGCTACCCCCTGCCATGGTCGAGTCATCGCTCGAGGTGCGTTTACTATGCTCCCCGCGTAACGAGTATCTCATCTCCACTGAAGAGCTGGCTGAGCGAATCGGACATTTCTTTCATTCATGTCAAGAAAATCGCCACCGATTTAAGATGGTGTTTCACAAGGATGTGAGCGGGTTCGAGGTGAGCAAGACTGGCGGCAAGATTATGAAATTTATCGATCGGTTTAATGCCTGAAAAAACATGTTTGTTGGTGTACATTCACGACGAGAAGTATATGTAGCAGGTAGTTTCCTTTTGTATGCCAAAGAGGCAATTAATTCGGAAAAGATTGGATACGAAAATTTCCCGAACTAGATAAAGGAGACAAGCATAGACCAAAAATCATTATTACGGGCATTTCAATCCCTGCTCAGACCCACGCATTCAGGGTTAAAACGCCGGGACTGCCGGAACATCGCAAGGGTCTGGTTCGACACGTCATTGTGAACCTTAACGGCCGCGTGGTGAATCCCAAATCAACACAGTCGAGCCGAGTTTTCGTTTTTTCTCGACTCGTTTTTTTGGCGACACCGGCGTTGGCTCCATTGAGGCAAATACGTTTCTCATCGTCTGCACACCATCAGTAGCAGCACCCTGCTCGGGTTCCCCGCTTCCCCTCGAGCCATGCCTCCCAAGGCGGCCAATCGGGTGGTCAAGGAGACGGCCAAGGATAACGACAGGGACGTTTCGACAGCTACGGAAAACAAGCGAATCGCAAACCGACTGGCCCAGAGAAAGTTCCGCCGCCAGCGAAAGGACTACGTGGATCACCTGGAAAGAGAATTGGCTCTCTGCCGGGCAGGAGCAAACGAGGAGCTAGTCCAGCGCCGCAAGGAGGTCGAGGCCATCAAGGCACAGCGAGACGAACTCAAGGACTTATTAGATCATGTCGTCAACACGCTCAGCAGGGTCTGCGGATCAGGTCCAGAGCCAATAGGCATGGCACCTAGCCCCGACAGCGTAGAGCAGCTTAATAAGGGCGGACATCACCCACCAGAAGAATTGCCGCAAGCCTTGGATGCCAGCCATCTCACCCCCAAGGAAACGATAGGTGGAGAGATCCATGTTGCCCTGTCCCCAAGTGCATCCGACGGCGGCCATTCTGGTGATCCCAAACCTGTTCCTCCTGCCTTCGACGCTGACAAGGCTCCAGGGGAGCTGACCTGCGAGAATGCAACCATAGACGTGGGGGCAGACAACAGAAAACCCGACGGCAACAGCAATGATCGACACTGTGCATCAACGTCGTTGCCGGCCCTAAACACGAGCTCCCCTCTCGAAGGTGAGCCCTCTGCCAGTTATGCATCACAGGCACCAGACAGCTTCAATCTATTCTCACCAGGCTTCATTAACCAAGCCACCTACATGGGAGATGACTTCAACAGTGGACAAGTAATGCCTGGTGTGAGCATTACCAGCACAGACCGAACTGCATCGAATATAATACAGGCGGGCGAAGATTCGATGCAGCTTGGCCTCATTTACCCCGATCCCACCTTGGACTTGGACAAGATTCCGTGGGGAAGCTCTCCACAAGTTAGTGGCATGTCGCACAAATTGTCGGCTCAAGAATGCCAGGCCGCCAACAGCGCCTCATCGTCACGAGTCCTCTCGTCGACCAGATTTCCCATGTATCAAAATCTCAGCCAGAAGGGGCCCTGCCGACCCACGAGGATACAGCTTCTATCAATCATGTACCGTCGAAATGTGAATGACTATTTGGATACGGCCCTTACCCCCCAAAACGTTCAGTCACTGTCCCTCGAAGCGTTGGACACGCAACTTACCTCAGGGCTGGTACAAGTCATTTCTTCCATGCAGGAGAAGGCCCTCAAAATATTAGGCGTCCCCTCCATGACCATGTATGGCGGGGTGGCCTGGATACAATGGCAGCTGGCCAAGACGAATTACCTGCTGCCCCGACTGGCGCGGTTGGGTGTGCTCAATCAACTTCCCGAAGGAGATGGCGTGTCGGACATCTTTCGGGATACGATGCCTCAATGGCTCAAACCAACACCGGCTCAAAAGACAATGCAGTACGTTTTATCTGAGTAAGTTGGATTAGATTCTTGGCGAAGTTAGCTGACCCTGTGGAGGTACAACTGCGGCATCGATTTTCTCCCTTGGCCGGATGTTCGAAATGCCCTCGTGATTCAGCAAGATTCCGTCTCGTTTGACGATTTCATCTTGAACGTACTACAAAGAGTATGAATCAACCAATCATCCCATCCCTCGAGAGGCATGACAAGCTAATTGTGACCAAGTGGGTTCCGACGGGAGCCGAAGAAGATAGACTTGTGTACCTGACTTCAGAAAGCCCAGATATATGGTACCAGTTCCATAGCAAGTCTGAGCGCGAGTTTCGAGATTTATTCTATGGCTACCTGGGCTCTTGGAAAATAACCAAGGTTCCGGGGACCCAACAGACGCCTGCCTCGGACCACATTAATAGGCTAGTGGAAAAGTACCTCGATACTCGATAACATGGTTCGATTCCTGGGAAGTATTCAATAATAGACCAGTATGGGACCTTGTTATTTCCGGAGCATATCGAAGAGGCACGAGTCCGAAGCCAAAATACACCTGTCGCCAGTCGAAAATGACGAGTCAGACCTACTTAATATATGAATCAATGATACCCTAGCACAGTTTTATCTGCAGAGTCTAACCGCCAAATTTTACAAAGCAAGCTTTCTTCAATAATTACTATGAAATTCATCATAATAGCTGTTGCACAATGGGTGAATGGGGGTTGGGTGTTGACCTCAAAGTTAGCTGAATGAAAACTCCAAGCCCTCGAGCTACATTGAGGGATTGCACTCATTAAACAATTCGGTTGAGCACAAGGATGTAAAAGAAATAGCCTCCCAACATAATTCCCTTATTCCTTGATCTTGCAGTTATCAATGATTCCATCTTAACTCTGTTCTACCTTTACTAACCGAATTAGTTTAAACTCTGACCATTGAATGTCTAGATTTTCAAGTAATCAACACCGCGTGATAGAAAAATCCATTGCGCATGGTTAAAAGAGTCTTCATTCATTTAATTGCAAGAATCTTCGCTCCGTCCACAACTACCACTGTTATTTTCGGCTAGCAAAGATGTGCTCCAAACTTTCCCAGAACCTTTCCTTGATCTATCTGGGCAAAGAAGGACGGTATATCTTCTAACTTCCCTAACTCGACCTCCGGTATTATGTTGTGCTCCTGTACAACCCTCATCATTTCAGTCAAGTCGGTTCGGTTTCCAGTCTGCGTGCCTTTAATGACGAGCCCCTTCTTGATAAGGGGCAGGACCTCGAGCTGGATGGCACTATGAGGCAAACCGGTGGCGACAATGGTTCTAGAACGATAGTTAGCGTGGCTGGAACAAAGATAGGACAACAAATAGAGACATGCCTTCCAAAGCCGACTATTTCAATTGCCAAAGTGTACGCCGCTCCGGCTCCAACTGCCACGATTGCTCCGCAGAGTCCCTTGCCCTGGGTGACTTGAAGAACATTTTCCTTTAATGCCTCACTATTTGAGCTGTCAAAAACATGCGAGGCTCCTTGGCGAAGGGCAGTCTCGCGCGCCTTAGTCGACACGTCAAACCCAATCACCGTGTACCCCAGCGCAGCAGCGAATCGAGTCGCAAAAGAGCCCACCCCACCTAGTCCGAAGATGCCTAGTGGGCCACGAGCAGGCGCATCAATCAGTTTGACAGAACGAAACGCGGTAATTCCAGCGCAGAACAAAGGCGCGAGTCTTGGTTAAAAAAATAAGTTAGTTTTTTATCATGAAACTGGTCACTGCGGGGTGATTTGGTATATACTTTTCCAATGGTAGATTTTCGGGAATCCGAATAGCAGAGGCCGTGCTGACAGCCGCGTACTCGGCAAAGAAGCCATCCATTTCGAAGCCCTGGTTTTTCTTCCCATTCTCGCAAAATTGAACCTCTCCAGCTGCAGAAAATTGTAAGTGGGATAGATCAAAGGAAATACCTCCTCAATATTGGCCTACCTTGGCAAGGTTCACAGTTTCCGCAAAACCGAGTACAGTTCAAGAATCCTACTCGATCCCCTAGCTGCAATCCCATTGAGGGCTCTTTCACTGCGAAACGTTAGCTATTTTTGCTCAAAGCCGGATATGCGAAAGAAGACACCGCACCTGCTACGACAATGCCGACGCCTTCGTGACCGGGGATTAGGCCTTGAACATCACCCGCATATCCCTTCCACGGAATAAAGTCTGAAGCACATATACTTGCTCCGACTATACGAACGAGTGCTTCACCAATTTGGATCTCGGGTACCGGCCTTTCTGTATAAATTAGTGGTTCATCTGTCTGCGCGTGAAACATGTGAGTTAGAATTGGTATTTTTCAATTGAAAGAGCACTTGAATTACCTTTCCAAAGACTATGGCTTTCATTGAACGTGGTGTAGTGTCCATGGTGATAGGTGGTTTCGGTCCGGTTACTATGGTACACCAATTGATAGATATTGGTTGGCGTAGGTAGGGTCTCAGCTGTATTTCACATAATGTTTATATAATATACTAAACTTCAAAAATAAGGATATTCCGTTGAACATTTGAAAAATAATGAGTTATTTGCACTGACAAATGAAATGTTTCATACTTGTCAGTCTCATTGCCTTTTGGTCTAAATAACGAAAGTGTAGTTTATCATCTGGGTGCCGGTGCGTCAGTAAATATTACGTACTACCCTAGACTAACCGGATTTACGATTATCCGACAACAAAAGTTTTTAGGATCTCGCTTGTCGGGTGCAATTTCATTAGCCCCACGGGGTCATTTTGGGTTACTTTTTGAACTCTGTTGAGCAACTTGAGTTTTCCAAGTCTCAATCGTGGTGCGAAAAAACAGGAGTATATCCTCTTGTTAGGCTTTGGATAGAATAAGGATTAAAATTGTGATGCAGAATGGATCGCGGAAATATTATCATGGGATGGAGACTTGAATCCAAAGAGCGCTAAAGTGCGGTGGCTTCATGCCCCATTTTCATCTCATGGTTCTTTTGGAGCTACCCCGCTCTAGTCAAAGCCAAGCCCATGAATATTACACTCATTGATGTTCTTGGAGGCACTACACATTTAACTTATTGACAGGATAAAAAACCCGCATCCTCCGTGGATAAAAAAAAAAAAGACTCATATTAACTGTGGTGAGCTCTACATGGGATGACATTCTTCTGATAGGCACCTGTGGTGATTTCATGCTTGCCAAGTCAGCAGATCCAAGTCAAACTCCGATCTCGAAACAGCATTTGTCTTGGTTGTACAGAATGGAGTCAGAGAGTCTTTGTCATCGATGTGCAGACATTGACCTGGAACAAGTGTTCCAAGGTGGTTATGAAACACCTCAGGAAGTGAAGAGCCTCGGATTTGTGCCCGAGTCCCAGCTCTCATCCCCTTGCGGGCTATGTCGCTTGGTTGCGGAAGCGATATATCACCCTTTTTGCGATGCTTCCCTGGCCTCCTACCACGACAACTGCGACCAATGCGACCTCAAATACGCCAACGAGGATGCGGATTCCTCGACTTATTTTCTCTTGGCCGTTAAATTCACACAAGCAAGAGAAAGCCAGATGATGGGTCATTCGCAATTGGTTAGATATCAAGATCACTTCCTACAAACGGAGCAAATCCGAAGAGACATGTCATTCTCCAAGGCGAAGTTAAAAGAGAACCAGCAACAGCCAATGGAGCAACTCGAGGATGGAATATTCTTTGGTTTAAGAGTCGGACAACTAAAATCACCCGATTCGTCCTTGATTGCATTCTTTGGTAGCATATATTTAACTTCCGGAACTGCGCCACCCGCCCGCCTACTATCTCATCCAGGTGTTGACTGGAATCTGCTGCGCGGCTTTTTAACCGAATGTCAGACCCGCCACACACAATGCTCACCACTCAGGGAGGGTCTTCAGATCCGGAATTTCTTACTCCTTGACTGTAACAAAAGACAACTTGTTCAGGCCATGGCTGAAGATGAGTACGTGGCACTCAGCTATGTCTGGGGAGAACCAGATAGAAATGGAGATATGACAAAGTTGGTTGTAGGTTGTAAGTTGCCCGAAACCGCTATCGTAATCGAGGATGCTATGCGGGCTGTGGTTGAGTTGGGATATAAATATCTTTGGGTTGATCGGTCTGTGGATTGTCGTGTCATAAGAAATGCTGTGTACTGACTCTGATAGATATTGTATACCACAAGATGATCACAGGGCTCTGGCGGACCATCTTTCCAAAATGCATTTGGTATATCGACATGCATCTTTTACCATTGTCGCGGCTGCCGGTATAGATTCTTCTTTTGGCCTACCCGGCGTCTCCACAAGATCTCGCGAAACCCAGACACATGCGTGGGTTGATGGTCATCTTCTTGTGAGCGCCGTGGAACCATTTCCACCCAGTTCTCAATGCAGATGGACCTCACGTGCATGGACGTAAGTGTTTTGTTTTTAAATTTTGAGGAATTCAACTCAACGCTAGAGGCTCATCAAACAATAGTTATCAGGAGGACTTTTTCGCAACACGTCAGTTGATTTTCGGACCACATCAGATATCGTATCATTGTACCCAAAGCAAACAATCCGAGGCCTTGGTATATCCTAGTTTGTCGAACAAAAAATCGGTATTAGGCCCGAATGCCAGCGCTCGATCGGTCTGGGAACACATTGAACGCTTTTCCCAGCGAAATTTGACTTACGAGAGCGACGCCCTCAACGCCATCACTGCAACTCTAAACGCGTTTGATGAAGATACAGAAAGCCTGGTGGCAAACCTATGGGGAATTCCATTTTCTGAGAACATTGAATCCCTAGACCATGCTAGGCCTTCCTCAGGAGCCAGACGGACTGATCGAACTGGCTTGCTTTCAAATGCGTCATTTGCTTCGGACTCAGCAATATTAGGCTATGGCCTTTCATGGAGGATGTCAGTTGCCACCCCTGAGGAATTGAAGACACTTCGGCGAAGAAGAGATTTCCCCAGCTGGTCGTGGGCTAGCTGTGTCGGGCACATAGTGTTCCCAAGACTGCCTTGGCTGGTCGAAGAGAATGTGATCATGCCCGATACAGAGCTTCAAGTTGCAATTGAAAGTGTCGATGGTAGAACTATTCCATTATCTGTCTATCTGACCAACCACAGGGAGTTTGATGTATCACAGTACCTCCATGTAGAAGGCTGGTCTGTTCGTGACGCCCTTACCTTCCACTTGAGTCAAGGGACAGTGTCTCTTGATCTCGGGGATAGGAAATACGAAATGAAAGGATCCATTCAATTTGATTCATTTCCCGATGAAAAGAGCCAAATCGATATTTTCAACATCTTGTCGGAACGACGAAATATGAAGAAGTGTTGGGAGGCTGTCATTATGTGGTTCTCTCCCAAAGATGACAGAAACGCTATCAAACCGTTCCTGGTCATCATGGTCAAGGTTGAAGATTCAAAGCATCCACAAAAGAACGTATATGAACGAATAGGAAATATACCCTCGTTGGAACTGGAACGAATGAGCAAGAAGCGAAGGGAGATGAGAGCTCATTCAAACAAATCGTTGCAAAAAGGGCCTCGGATGACCGTTAAGTGGGCGGCTGACATGATGTCGGTGCCAGAGTTTATCCCTTATGATGTGGCTCTGGATAGGAATGAGGACACCAATGCGGCTGGAGACGAAGAGAACAGAAGTACTGAGGTTGAAGATACTGGCGACGATTCTACCGGAGATGAGAAAGATTCTGCTGATTCTGAAGATTCTGATTCATCAGACATGGGCGACTATACAATTAACATGGTAATAAGCCGTTATAGGATGAAGAAGTATTTCCCACGCATTCCGATGATCAAGCGGAAATTTATTCTTAGATGATAAACAAAAGAGTATTTGTTTCCGCGTTCATTTCGACCGGGGATGCCGAAGCAGTCTTGAGTTGAGTATAGATTCATTTACGTATCATACTAATAATACAAATTTTGAATTTCTTCGCCTTATTACGATCAGTATTTCTTTCTGATGCAGTTCCATTGACGCTAAAGTTTTGTCAGTTCCAACAACTCGTCGCCGAAATGCCTTCTATCAACAGGCGGCTCCACTTCTGCCTGCTTGATCGTCTTGCATTTTTCGCTGTCAAATCTTAAGAAAGTTACACGAAGTCGGAAAAGATTGCTGCTGTTTTCTAACTAGTACTGCGTTATAACGCCACTGATGCTCAAATTCGGCCAAACCATCGTATCATGGAACAGCAATGTAAACCCAGCCTATCAGTAGATGAGGTAGAGACTGGGGAGTGCCTGGGAGGGATTGGGCAATATGATTCTAATTATCAAGTGGTAATGGATGCAGATTGCTAATGCTATATGAAGCCCGACCAAACCGTCACATTACGATGCTCTGTGCTTTCAATCTTTGGTTCTATCTCGAAACTACTGCTCAGGTTGATAGACACACAACCAGGACTAGCTTTGCTCTGTGACAATAAACCCAATTACTGCAATGAATGAAGAAGGTTCAAATTCAAATAAGGATACTCGACTAGATCAAACAAATCAAACAAATCAAACAAATCAAACAAATCAAACAAATCAAACAAATCAAACAAATCAAACAAATCAAACAAATCAAAACAATGAACAACTTCCCCAATGCGCACCCTGCGTATCAATTCCTTCATCGCATGAAGGATATGCGACCCGAGAGAAGTCCATCATTTGACACCCCCCTTTCATCGGAGTGTGGTTTTGATTGGTGCCTTTTGGCGAGGGTTGTCATATTTATCCTCCAAGCCTGCCGGTGGCTCTCCTCTACCTTTAACAGAGGCTTGATAAGCGCACTCTAGAAATCCGAGCAAGGCGCGTCGCATCTTGGACTTGTCGGTAACAAATGTGATGTGGCACCAATGTCCACCGTCATAGTCCGCGTCACCTTCTGGTTTGCGCAAAACAAGAAGCACTAGATAGTCCCAGTCAAACAGAGCGACATATCTGGTCGCATATTGCCCGCGATAATGAACTGCCTGCTTGAGCAGAGTGGATGCGCGTGGTGGAAAAACCGATGGCTTGTTCTGCACCTTGGCCAAGCTCGTCTTGTAATTATTCCAAGTGGCGATGCCATCTTCGAATTCCTCCTCTTTTATAGCTCCGATGTTCTTGTATTCAAGAACGGCAAATGGTATTCCATTCTTAGCATTCGTCATGTTTCGAAACCAAACTCTGTCAGCGCGTGCAGAGCCTTCAGGGACCTGGCTCATACTCTTGATACTGGCAGATGGATTGCGAGCCGCAAGGGCCAAGTCAACGGGGTTGATAAGCTGTGGGCTAGCCGCATCGACTACGTCTGCCTCGGTGCCGATAAATCTAGTACTCTCCCACGTAGCCAGGTGATCCTTTGTCAAATCAACATTCTTGAGAACAGTATCGGCGTAGCCCTCCCAGATTTTGTATTCGGCCTTGATCAGAAGATATGGAGGGCATGAAATTGCAGTTCCAGTTCCCGAATCCTGGACACTTGGTGTAGGATTGTCGTGACGATCAAGTGCTTTTGGGATGGTTTGATTGGCATCAAAAGCTTGAGCAATGGTGGTAGGCATGATGGAGAGTCAAAAGACAGGCAAATAGAGAGATGATGAGAGATTTAGCGGTGAGAACTTAGAGTAGCGGAAGTAACCTTGTGTGTTCGGATGAGGAGAAATAGAAAAACGAAAACTGATCCAAGTTAGATAATGGGGGTATTTATCATGTGTGAAAGGGCTCGAGAACTGTCGAAATCACCGCCCCCGGCCTCTTTGCGGGATCAACCAACACAGCTCAATCAACCATTGTGAGCAAGGGGGATATTGATGTGACTACCTGGTGTTGTTGGTCGCAACCGCCCGGGAAATGGCGCTCGGTCTTGAGCGAGAAGTTCGATTGGATTATGAGTGAGTCGGCATATCAGGCGCACTTTTGGTTGTTGAGAGACAACCAACAAGGTGGGACCTACGAATGTGCGAACGCGGGGACCAGGCAGGCCGGAGCTGTCGTTCGACGCATGAATTAGTCATGGAAGTTTTGATTAATATTCAAATTTGGAAATGAAATCTTATGAATTATGAAACAATGATAAACCGAATAGGGCATAACTTGCATCTGGTGCCAGGTTGGAGAGCTAGACGATTGTGAGTAGGGCATTGTTGAGGGTGGTGCAATGAATACAGGTATTATTATCAACGGTATGTCGCAAACTCGTGCTAGTCTGCATTCGTGCAAGCCCGCAAGTGAGGTGTGACCTGGAATCGAGAGTCGCGAGTGTGATGCAAAGTTGCCTCGATAAGGGCTGGGATCATCGCTGGGATCATCACTGAGTTAGTGACAGGCAAATCAAAGGCAGGGCTGGGAGAGATTGTGATTAGGCAGCAGCGCTACGGTTCCCCATGATGCTCCATTCTTAACCAGGGTGTTTATCCATTGCGTATGTGGTGTTTTTCGTCACCTAAAAAATTGGCTATCACCAACAACCAACACTAACATCCGCCCATTTTCAAGCGCCGCCCCACTCAAAAGGATTCACCAGTCGACGCCACGTCGCAGCTGGCTTCCACTTCATGACACCCAATTGGCCCTTCCCTCTCGGATAAGTGCTGCAGCATCACACCGTTCACTTTAAATCGACTTCTCCAAAGCGCGCGGCAGTCGGGTCGAAACAAAAGGAGCCATCTGTCCGTGTGAGCGCTGCACTGACCACAGTCCAGCTCATGGACTCAACCAACAAACCCCACACACAGGTCAGCTGACCTCTTCCAACACGGTTCTGGACACATCCACCTGACCAACATCACGATTCACACAAACTCACCAGCGCCCTCAGTCCTATTTCTTGCTTCAATATCCTACATTCCCATTCCTACAAGATTCCTCCACCACAAACATTCATCTTTCTTCCGTCGTTCTGCCCCTAAATTTGCTGAGCCCTCTCATCTTCTCTCCATTCCTCCCTTCTTCAACAATGCCGTCTCCGCCTCGCGAGGGCAAGGCGCCTCTTCCCTACGAAGACCCTCGCCGACCTGCTTTTCCTTACTATGATGATGAAGAGGAACCGGTTCAATTTGAGTTCACCATTCGCCCCCACAACCCGCCCCTCCCATCCGGACACAACGTTGGCGCTTTTCGGGACGAGAATGCTCGCCCTTATTGTTCTGACCGTGAATGGAAGGCACGCTTTACGCAAAGCGAATGGTGTCAAGCCTATCCTCTCATTGAAACCCCCCCGCATGAAGCACATAATTCAACTCGCAAACTTCGAGTCATCGACATGATCGCTGTCAGGGAAAATCGTGGCGCCCAGGTTGTGCTTTGTTCTCTCGACGACGACGAAACTAAGAAATACGTGGCCAAAATTTACGATCCCCTCCACTATAAATTTTGGGACTCAAGTTCAAATGGCTACTATGACTGTACATGGAAAGCCGACGATGACTACACTCGCGAAGCTCTTGTTTATCAGAGGTTGGTCGAATTCGGCTTGGATGGAAAATTCACTCCCAAGTTTTATGGTTGTTGGACGTTTGAGAGACCTTTGTTTAAGGATCCAATCGTCAATAGCCCAGTTCGGCTGATTCTGATGGAATACTTGTCAGGGACCTGTATGCAACAGATCACCAGATCCGAAAAAAGACTGAAGGAGATTACTCCAAAGCATCGACTTGACATCTACGCCAAGATTTTGGAAATCGACACAACACTAGACTTTTATGGCATTACTCATAATGACGTTTCACCCCGCAATGTCATACTCATTGGTCCCTACAAGGATACCATGCCCAAAATCTACTTCATTGACTTCAACGTTGCCACCATTGACAAGCCTCTTAACTCAGAGACCATAGCCCCGGAACGGAGATCAATGAAGCCCGTCAGTCCACGTTATCATCATTGGGGAGGGGGCCACGATGACTTCTTGATGTCGTGGGTTCCCCAACCTATGGGGTTCTCTAGAGAATATTTCAACGGGTGGCTTAAAAAGGTTTGGGGGGATGAACATCCCCAATTTTCAGGCCCGAGTGTGTTTAAGGGAGAGAACTTCGACTATGAGAGTGAACACAAATACGCTGAGCCTGAAGAAGACCAGATATATTATAGTTAATCCAGTGTAGTGAATTTGCGAGCCAGGTGGATAATTAGAAGAGCCTTATGTATATATGCTTGTTACATCATATATAAGAACGCTGTTGTTCATTTTAATCTTTCAGACTTTTCGGTAACATATACACTATGGGTTTACTTTTTTCAAATTTTTGATGTTCAAATGTGCTGATAGACATAGGGGCATATCTGCTCAACTCGACAAAGTAAACGGAATCGCGCAAGAATCTGAATCACATATTGGCGAAGCGACAGGGCGGAAATCGGTCATGGAAGGGTTTCAGTCAAGATTTACCTAGTTCAAACCATTTGCGTCTACGTTCATAATACTATGTCACCGGTAGTTCTCTTTTTGGTGCTGTTTGTACCAATACAAGCGCCCTGATGGACGCCACTAATTGTTTTCCGCCATCTCCTTAAACGCGGTGCCCGCATCGCCCCTGTTCTTTTTTCTCAAATTGCTGTACCAATAGTGGTTCATAAGTCGGCAGAAGTCCCGCTATTCCCTTGCGGTTCCAGGGAATTCATATATCCCGCGAATATATTGAGACCCTGTTCATGTCAGCCCGCTATACATGCATGGCCCTTGTTCGCCACATGAATATTGTGGCTACCTTTCCTTGATAGTACCTGGACCTGAAATTGGAGAAACTGAGGTTCGTTTAGCATTCCATCTTCTGTAATTTTGTATTGCCTATGGGCTTGTGGGCCAATCATCCTCACGCATTTTTCTGAGAATAAGCAGACCAAACTAGCCCTGCAACGTGGGATTCAACCACGAAACAACGCGGTAACTATTTTGAATAAAGATTAACTGATTTGGAGCATGCTTAAATTCTTTCAACAGGTTTACAGTCATGATATGTGCATTTCAGGGAAACAATCAACACGTAAGCATTTTATTTTA
The DNA here is from genome assembly GCA_001879505.1 of Calonectria pseudoreteaudii. NCBI lineage: Eukaryota > Fungi > Ascomycota > Sordariomycetes > Hypocreales > Nectriaceae > Calonectria > Calonectria pseudoreteaudii. The sequence continues at coordinate 315,837 of KV875252.1, read as the reverse complement.
GATGAAGAAGGTAAATCCAAAAACAGAAAAATTGGAAAATTTCTGACCATTTACGGCGGCTTTGCCTCACGCATGTGAACTTACTGTTGACGACATCGGCCTCCCGCCATAATATCACGAAGATTCGGGCGCGATGATGCAATCGCGATGACGTAACACATACATGCTACCTAAAGATATGAGAGATCTCATCTATATAACAGGTTTCACGACATCAAAAGTCCGTCGTTGATTCAGCTTTGAGGAAATTTCACCGACAGGATCGAAAGAAAATAAATTAACCACCCTAGAAATCCTAGGATTGGTGCGACCATCCATTCAAACGCCGCACCAAAGTGCTAAAATGAGTGATAATAACCAATCACCTTCTACGGAGGCAGCAGCCACCAAGAGACAGGTTATTCTCAATGCTTTCGTCATGAACACTCCGGGTCATTTGGCCCCTGGCCAATGGCGACACCCAAAAAATAAGACAGATCAGTACAAGAAGCTGTCATTCTGGACAGAGCTGGCGCAGCTATTGGACAATGCTGGCTTCCATGCCATGTTCATTGCCGACACCCTGGGCCCATACGATGTCTACAAGGGACCAGCAAACGTGGTTCCAGCACTCAGATCCGGGGCTCAGTTTCCGGTCAACGACCCGCTGTATTTGGTCCCGGCCATGGCAGCGGTCACCAAAAACCTCATCTTCGGCGTCACGGCGAGCCTGACGTACGAAAAGCCTTACTCGCTGGCTCGTCGGCTTTCCACCGTGGACCACCTGAGCGAGGGCCGTCTGGCGTGGAACATTGTCACGTCGTATCTGGACAGCGCGGCCCGCAACCACGGATTGGCGGAGCAGATCCCGCACGACGAGCGCTACGCCATCGCGCACGAGTACTTGGAGGTGGTGTACAAGCTTTGGGAGGGAAGCTTCCGCGACGATGCCGTGGCGGCGGATCGCGACCGCGGCGTGTACATTGAGGAAGACGCGGTCCGCCAGATCAACCACAGCGGGAAATACTTTCAGGTGCCTGGCCCTCACTTCTGCGAACCTTCCCCGCAGCGAACTCCGTTCTTGTTCCAGGCGGGTGTTTCAGAAGCTGGAAATGGCTTTGGTGGAAAGCATGGTGAGGCCATTTTCGTGGGTGGCCAAACACCAGAGATTGTGAGGGGCACCGTCGACAACATTCGACGCGTTGCCGCGAGCGAAGGAAGGGACCCGAACCACATCAAAGTAATCGTGGGAATCAATGTCATCGTTGCAGCAACTGATGAAGAGGCGGACGCAAAGCGCAAAGACTATCTCCAATACGCAGACTCAGAAGGTGTTCTTGCACTGTTTGGTGGGTGGACCGGCGTCGATCTCTCCACTTACGACGACGACCAAGACTTTCGCTATGCCGACTCTCCCCGTATCCAATCGCTGCTGCGTCGTTGGTCGGACACTGTTCCAGGAACTGAAAACCTGCCCTGGAATAAGCGCCGAATTGTTGAATATGTGAGCCTGGGAGGCCTGCAGGCGAAGGTTGTGGGTGGAGCGAAGGCAGCGGCGGATGAGCTGGAGCGGTGGGTGCAAGTCGCTGATGTCGACGGTTTCAACTTGGCCCACGTTACAAACCCAGGTACCTTCGAGGACATTATTGAGCACTTGCTGCCAGAGCTGCGGCGCAGGGGTGTTTTCAGATCCGAGGTCCAGAAGGAGGGCGCCACGGCTAGAGAGGTGTTTATAGGCTCCAAGAGGTTACCGGAGGATCATCCTGGCAGCAAGTACAAGTGGCGAGCGGGGGAGGAGGTACCAAAATATCAACTCCAGTCCTGAAATTGAATTGATTGAGATGTTTGACAAATTGTACACACGCAGTAGCAGCTCGTGATGCTGAGGACAAGAGATGGATGCCAAAGGGCTTGATATTCTGCTTTGGCTGAGAGGGAGCACGACGTGGCGAACGGGGCAGCCATGATGGCGAGGCTGATGAAGACTTTTGATCTGGATTCCCTTTTCGCAATCACAGTTCAGGTGTTTGGAGTCTTCAGATGAAATTAAACCCAAGCGCCTGTTATCTCTCTATTGGATTCCAAATTCCGTCACGACCCCATTTCCTTTCATTAGTCTCTGGCTCTGCTCTTTGCGGTGACAACTTCGGGCTGTCCCCTAATGGCCGGTCCGAAACATCAGTAGAGGGCCGTTTCATATCCAAAGCTCCTTGTTTTTGAGCCATCGCGTTGCGGTTATTCGTCAACGTTCCTTGTACCCTATTCTCAAAACCTTCCTCTTCCTCACTTTCGTCGCAATGATCCGATTCATCCCGAATAAGTGATGGCCTAACCCACAACTCGGGGCGCACGCCTTTGCCACTGGCGCGGAAAAAATTGCGCGTGCCATCTTCGTGTGATGGGTCATCTATTGCGAACCAGTGCTCGTCGTTGATTTGCAAGTACATCCATTTCATTGTTGGGCCTGTGGGTTCGTTCAAAATGCAAAGGCTCCAGCCACAAAAGTGCGGCTTTTCGTCGAATCCAGCCCAGATCAAACGAGCACAGGAATTCTGGCCATTGGCAACTGCCACATGGAAAGCATTGATCTGAAATCCATCCAAATCTATGGAATCAATGACGGCCCGGGGCTTGGCTGTCAAGAGCACCTTGAGACACGCAGGGTTCCCATGTAAAATGGCAAAATGCGCCGGCGTCACGCCTAATGTTCCAGCACGCAGTGAAGGATCCGCGCCCCCCACAACCAGACTCTTTAAGCATCCAGTAGTGCCTTCACGACATGAAATGTGGATTGGGGCAAGACCATCCTCATCCGCAATATCGAGTCGGGAGCCTGCAGCTACAAGCGTGCTGGTGATTTCGCCCGTGTAATCAGAACAAGCAGCGTGCCACAGCGGAGTTCTCCCCTTGTTATCAATAGAGCCAATTTGTTGTTCCGTAGACCATGTCGCAAATTGTCCACCGAGTGATATCATGTAATCCACAGCAGCCCGGTTCCCCATAGCAGCAGCTCGATGCAAAGGCGTCTCTCCGAACCGATTTAGCACCCTCCCACTAATCCACTGGAAGTGAGACCTGTCCCAAAAACCAGGTGATTGAGCATACGCGGCGGCAAAATGTAGCGGGTAATCTTCATTATTTATCGTTGCCTCAAGATGTTCCAAATTCTTGTAGTAGAAGATGGTGTCTGGCTCATTGACAGGATTGTTTGGGTAGAGGTGACTCAGAACTAACTCTAGAATATCCGGTCTCTGATGGAGCATTGCTAGATGCAGAGTGTTGAGACGCCTATCAGACTTTCCAATTGGGTCAGCCCCAGCATTCATCAGGGATAGAACAATTTCCGAATTACCACCAATGACGGCCCAATGAATGGGCTGAAGTTGGAGGAATGAATCAGATCTTCCATCCAGGATTCGAAAGACATCCAAAAACCCGAATGTCTCGGCCCCTGTATGACCATAAAGAATTTGCACACACTTGCGTGTCTCTGTATCGCCCGGCGCTAGAGTGTCCAAGCAATATTTTCTCAGGGCGTCCAAGGACAACAGCTCGCCAACTTTGGACCCTATGCGTACTTTGGAGCCAAAGGATAATCTAGGAAAGACGCTTATTTCGATAGAATCAATTACCGTGGCACTTTCCATCAGCACGCCCAACTCGGCACGATATTTACCCCACAAATCCTGAGTAATAGAAGGTTCATGATGCCTGGGTGGACGACTGAACCTTGCCAAATCGACCATGGCCAGTTCTTGTTCAGACAGTGTTGATAAGGGTATGATCTGGCTGTATTCATCATGGGATGATTCGACAATGATATCCTTCGTCTTATCTGATAATACGTGTAGCGTAATGTCAATGCCTCTTTTTCGATTTCGTTCATTCACTACAATCCATGTTGACATATTGGCTCCGTGAATGTCTTGGGCTGAAAGCTCGTTGTAAGACACGTTTCCGGCCTCAGCCTCCCTCATGGCCCATGCAAAGGCGCCCTCGGGATCTAAAAAGGATTCGCGGTTCATAATCTGGCACCAACTCCTGGATAAACGCTGGCTGGGAGCATGCATGCCAACAGCGACATCCAGAGTAGCCAGATTATCGGATTCTTTTATTTCGAGGCGCAATATGCCACAAGGCAATCCGAATGCTAAATCCTGAGTCTGAAAGGTTTGAGCTTTTTCGACCCAGCCTTGCCTTGGCCACGCGTCCTTGATTCTCCAACTAAATGTCGATTGGTGGGTGTTGTTTTTCACGCCTGGGGGAAGTTGCAGGCGTGAACTTTCCTTGGCTGCCGTGATCCGAATAATCCGAATATCAGATGACGGATCTTGTTTGACAAACACGCGCTCATCCGTGCCGTCTTCGATAAGGCTTATGTTTGGCGGAATAAATGTTTTGATATCAGTTCGAACTCGGGCAAACTGGTCGCCCATTCCCCATATACGCTTCAGATATATGACGGGCGATTCCCGCTGCCCATCCCGGGTCCTCTCACAGTTTAGGACAACGCGAAAGTCAGCTTCCTTTGAGAGTTTCTCGTCGTCGCAAGGGAGCAAAAAGAAGTCAATTCCCAGGCCCTTACTGGTTACTGCTGGTGGGGTGCTGTTTAAAGTCAGAGGCATAGTCATTTCGATGTCGCTGTCGTCCCAAAATCTATCTGGCGCATCAGCAAGTAGCCCGCTGAATTGGTTGGTTTGGCCAACGGTATCAACTTGGCTTAGTTCCTCAATGTTCAGCGCTTCAGAGTGCCATGCGAAAAGGGACTGGTCTTCTTCCCTACTGAGGATTGCTTCCTGAAGTCGGATGAATGCTCGCTTGCCTTCTCCATACAGAAGTGGCATGTTAACATCGAAAATCCCCAATAGGCAATAAGCAACATCTTCTTCTCGCGTGGTCTGGCGGTCCGCCGCCCAATGCATGCGCGAAGCGAGGCTCACTTCTTGGGGGCTTATCTCGCCAGTCAATACGCCAAGCTGCACTCCGGTAATCTCATTGAGTAGTTTGGTAAATGCAATATCTCCATTTTTGGACCCAAGGTGGCTCCAATCGCTGGCATAGAATTCCACCTGTCGAGAGGCGATGAGTTCTTGGAGAGTCCAGCCACGTGTGAACCAGCGACTTTGACGAAATGAAGAATTTATGGCAAATGGGTCCTCAGTACCAGCAGGAGAAACGTCGGCCAGATAGGCATAACAAACTTGGGCGTTGGCATACCATCGGTACATTGAGTTGATTGCTTCAGACAGCTCAGCACTGCTGGTTTTGTCGATGCAACAGGTATCGATCCAGATGTAATCGTGATCGTTCTGACGAGCCAGTGATGTGCTGTTCAAAAGTTTTCTCATTCCCTTTCCTTTCCTAACACTGAGAGCGTCTTGTGGTTGGTCGGCCATCTGCGCCCATGATGATCCATGGACATGTGGGTTCTGCAGGTCCTGGAGAAGGACCTCCTCGCTGGACCATGTGTGCGACAATATGGCATAGGATGGGATGTCGGCACCATACACCTCGATGAGATCAATCGTATCGGCTTTGAGGAGCCGCATCCTGCCCACGTGAAGGGTTTGTTGGGCGTCTTGAATTGAGAAGCTGCGAATTACTGAAGGGTGAGACTGGGACAATTGGGCGCAGGATCCCACGTGTGTGGCGAAGCTGTGGGGTGGTCTCGCGCTTCCCACTGAACTCGGTGGTGTGGCGCTCGGCAAGTGGAGACAGTCCGCTGGCTCCCGCAACAAGAGAGTAAAGCAAGGGAGTTGAAGCCAATCTTGAGAATTTGTCATGGGCCAGATCTCGGTAGCTGTTGGACAAGAAACAAAGCAATCCCATGGTTGCGCCGCTTTCAGCTTCGGCAAAGTTTCCGACTGCCCTAGCCCGCTACAATACAGCCCTTGAGCGATTGTGAGCTGAACACTTTGTAATATAGAATGATTCAAGGGTTGGATTATGCAATGCTGCCTATCGCCATTTCAATGCGTTATAAGTGCATCACATCGTAGACTCCTTTAATTGGCTATAACTACCATTTTCCCATTTGTAGCCCCAGCCTCCATGATCCGATGAGCCTCGCGGATCTCCTCAAACTCAAACACTTTCCACGGCTTCGCATCAAAACGAGAAGCCGCTATCTTCTGCACAATATCCTTCAATGGCACATCCGAAACGGGGAATCCCGGTGTCCCAAACACGAAGCTGCCGAAGAAGCTGAAGTGCACGCCGCTGGCCATCTGAAGAAGCGGATTGAACCCGGGTAGCGGTCCAGGCCCCGGAATGGGATCCAATCCGCCGAGCCAACCCGCCAAACAGAGGCGGCCGTCTCGTTTAACAAGTGTCAGAGACTCGACCACAGTGCTGTTTCCCACCAGTTCCAAAACGCAATCAAATTTTTCGAGCTCACCGCCGTGCTGCTCTTTGAGCCGCTCCGCAAGGGAAGGCCCTTCGAGAATGGTAGCGGCGACGCCGAGGTCTCGTAGGATGGGGAATTTTGCTTCACTGCGCGATGTGGCAGTGACAACTGCGCCTGCGTCGACGGCGAGATTTACGGCTGCTCTTCCAAATGAAGATGTGGCGCCGCGGATGAGAAGTTTCTGCTCTTTGCCAAGAGCCAGGTTTCTGAAGAGGCAAGTCCATGCAGTGGCGTAGCTCTCGGGCAGGGCGGCTAGTTCTGCCCACGAAAGCGGCAGCGGTTCATTTTTGGCACCCAGTTCAACAATATTGGTGACATTGCTGACCGTGTATTGCGCGTAACTGCCCGGTATCGTGCGGCCGAGACCTCCCATGAGCGCGGCTACAGGTGTCCCGACAGCTATTTCGCCACCGGGGCATTCCTCGACAATGCCCACACATTCGATGCCGCTAATGGGGACCGACTCAGCCCATTCTCCTCGACGCATGTGCATCTCCGCGTGGTTGATGCCGAATGCTTCGATTTTGATCAATGCGGTGCCTATCGCAGGGCTCGGCTTTGGAACATCTTGGATCACTAAGTTCTCGACCGGCCCAAATGACGAGATTAAAATTGCTTTCATTGTCTGCGAGGACATATTTGTGTTATTCAAGTATGGTGGAAGAGATAGAATTGGATAAAAGGTGACAGGCTGTGGATATGCATGAACATGCAGGATGCACTTGGGGAAGCTTGACGCATTTATGCCTATAGATACGACTATACGCTGAGGACATATTACCTATTCACATGTTATCAGCAATGACGTTTTTCGCGCCCTTTGTGCTTTTTTAGTCACCATGGCGTTAATAAATCCCACCCAGCTGATGGTTTAGCGCCCGCGACCTCCGAACCCAATGCCACCACAGGCGGGGTGATGGACTTGCAACCCGGCAATTGCCTTCCGGTGTTTGGAATCATTCAGTTCTAAGCCTCTTGATTTGACTTTGCACGGGTGGCTGGTATCAGGAGTAATGGGAGGTATCAACTCTGTACACTAATGTTCACAAAAGCTGTATACCACTGAATCCCAGCCACCCCTGACATTTTCTTGGAAGACGGTGCGAGCATCCATTAGCTCAATCCGATGATGTTCTGCTTCTTTCCGGCTCATTGGAAGTGCATCTCCAAATTGTTTTTTCATGACGTGCAACAGCTCCGCCGGAATCTCCTGCTTCCCTTTAATCACTGCCTCGAGATCGATTTTGTCAAGTCCTTGCCCAAGAATCATGTCCCCGACTGTTTGAGAGGTTTGATTCCCAGAAGTTTCGGAGCCACTATTGGATAATCGCTCCATCCACCAGCTTTGCTGTTGTGGGGGTACATTGGCCGTGCTGATAATGCGCGTGAGCGGATCGACAAGCCACAGGGCAATAAACCTGCGATGGCCCGGCTTTGACTTGTCTTTCAGTTGAAATCCAGATACCCGATGATGGAAAACATTGGGAAAGGCGAGCAGCCTTCCTTGTTTTGTTTCGACACTGCCGTATCGCTGCACACAAGGTCCCCCACCACCGCTATCTAGTCTTGTTCCATACATGCTCTCCATCCAAGTGAAGTCCTGGCTCGCGTTGAACTCATCTTGGTATGAACTTGTCTGCATTCGGAAATCCAGGCGACTAGGGGTGATGTTGTGCGAGTCCAGATAGTAAAGGGCAGTGGCCACAATGTGTTCGTTCATCTGTCCCTCAACATGCCAGTTACCTTGTGGAAACTGAGGCTTATCTGGCGTTAGTTCTATAGAGGCTATTTTGATAATGATCTGAAGATCTTGAAACTTTTCCCTGAGGGAGGTGCCAGGTTTTACACCATAATTGAATGGATGAAATTCTGGAGCCCTAGGGTGGACCGGCTCTCGGACCTTTTGCCATTCAATCTCCTCGCGAGTACCGTAATAATAATTTCCGTGCTCATCAGTGTCTTCGTAATATTCCTCCTCTTCAGTTGCGTCATCAGCCTGGGACGTTTCGTTTGTTTCGACCGTAGGCGGCTGCTTGAATCCATCGAACGTCGGAGTCCAATTGTCCGGGTTTTCGTCCCTGTAGCCGAGAGAATAAGTTTAGTTTCACCTTAACATAAATCTTGTGTTTTTTCTTATCTGTCTTACCTCGGGTCATGTGGCATGGGAAAACGTGGAGCAATTCGCCCATTGCCAACATGTTTGTAATTCAGGTACTCTGCCAAGCAAAGATCCCATGCAGGAATAACCCGATCTGTTAATCTCTCAATGGTATTGTATACATACCGATGCTTGATGGGATGTATATTGTTGATATAGCTTGTCAATTTCACGCGCCCATTGCCTTGCACATTCATATTGGACGGTAACCATTGGTATCGAGTGGACCAGAAGGATGGGTCGACCATACTGCCGCCCTCGTAATAGGCCTGGTCATTGCGTACGTCCGGTATCGTATTCACTTGAGGAATAATGTGACCTCTGCCCACCCATTTCTGAATGGAATCTTCAAGTCCAACTACTTCATTGGGCAAGACTCGTGATGTGCCGTATACAAGGGGATACATAGAAGGGTGTACAACATCTCGCACCATCTCATTTGTTCGCGGATGCCAATCAGGCTCGTTTTCCGTTTGCTCTTTTAGCTGTGAGAATGCATCGCGAAGTGCTAGGTGTAGTGATTTATCGATGAAGGTATCAGATTTGATGACGGATGCATTAGCATCCAAGGTAGGAATGAGACCTGTCTTCTTGAAAAAGGTAGCTTTTTCACGGACTTCTTTCATGCACTTGGGTAGAATGAGAAAATCAGCACCAATGACACTCCGAGACGGGCAAGACCTACGTAGTCCATACATTCTTTGTCCAGAATTTTTTTGGGCAACTTCAAGTCCTCAATAGGTCCTTGCAAAATGTCGCGATACAGTTGGTCAACTGGCAAAGCAAGAGCTTCCTCTGACCATCTCTTCGCAATCTCATCATTAAATACTTTGACATGGAAATCTGGCTTGTCCATGATGCGGTCCATGACAATCATCATTGCGACCTCTCTTATTAAAAGCATGTCGGATTCGGAGCCCCAAGAGTTAGTGTGTACGCCGATGGGATAGACGCGCAGATCTCGATTGACATTTTTTTCGATTTGTCCATGGTATCGGAGGGGCAAACCGAGCCCAGGATATGGCAATCGCGCTCTGGAGGATCCATGGAAACAGCGGGAGTAAGGCTGTCGAAGAAAACATACATTTGAAGTAAACCGGTTCAATCGTCCACTGGGAGCGATTCTGTACATTTTTGCGATAGTAGAAAAGGGATACTGATTCTCCCCGCCTCTCTGCGCTTGGATCCAAATCCCGAGAGGCATGGGTGGTGGGTGAGTAATAATACTGAAAGAATCACGTGACTCCGTTGGGGACAAACAAAACAGCTGAAAAACTCGCACAATTTTGGTGTATGAAGGAAGCATTGCATTCTTCTGACTAGTATTTAGCATCTAGTCAATTTATGCTCGATGTCATCTTTTTATCCGTGCCCATTGTCACTTTCCAAACCTCAATCCTCTCGCTCCACGTGGTTGACTTCGCCCTTTTCTGATGAAAACTCCAACACTGTTGCAATTGGCCTCCTTTTGGCAAAATTGACGGTGGCAAAGACAGAGGGGGATTCTTTAAACAACATGTCTATCTCTTCCAAATTTCTCCGCGTGGTCTCTGGGAAAAGAATGTACACTGAGATGGGAATACAAGCCGCAATAACGGCAAACACCAAGAAGTACCTCCAGTGAATGGTCTCAAACGCTACGGGGGTTACCATGACAACCACAAATGCCCTAAAATAAATGTTAGCAGTGCAGCCAGAATGTTGATTGTAATAGTTACCAGAGCCAGTGGTTTGCAGTCGAAATCGAAGTCATAGCCACGCGGAGGCGTACAGGGGCGACTTCCGCACAATATAGAAAGTTGGGGCCCATAAATCCAATTGCCATAGATGTGTTATAGAGATAAATGAAACAACCAGCAGCAATCATAGCAGGTCTATTGCTACTGTCGAAGGACGTAGTAATAGCAAGGGCAATCATACAAGCAGCCATGCAGGAGCCACTTAGTATAAATACTGGACGACGCCCAAAGCGATCAATTGTGATGAATGCGATAGACGTGGAGAAAAGCTTCCAGGTCAATGCACCTGCAGCAACAATACGTGACGTCTCACTGTCCATACCCAGGTTACTTTGGAATAGTGTGGTGGTATATACGCTCACAAGATTGCCACCAGATATTTGCTGATAGAATTGCAACAATATGCATAACATGAACCGGTAGAATAGTTTATCTTCTCCCATTCTGAACATGTCGGTGAATGTGACTTTGTGGGAGGTTTCTTCCAAAGAGAGCTCAATTCCGGACAGTTCACTTTGGACTTCAAGAGAGCTCTCTGGAACTCCGTGAATGGCGGATACGACAGAAGCAGCAGCTTCGGTCTTCCCTTTCAGCACCAACCATCGGGGACTTTCTGGCAGAGCATAAACAAATGCAATGAGTATTAAAGAGAAAGTGGCACCAAGAGCAATGGGCGGACGCCAGGTGATCGGCCCAGTCTTGAATTCGAAGAAGCCCAGATCAATCCAAGATTCAAGAGTGAATCCTACGCAGGTGAAGACTCCTGTGAGGATGACAAATCGACCCCGGTTCTGGGGTTGAGTTGTTTCGCTGAGCCAGACTGGCACAATCGAGCTGAGTTGGCCGACACCAAGACCAAGAACAACTCTGCCAGCAATGAACTGGGCGAGGCCAAACGAAGAGGCTTCCAGTATTTGGCCTACTAGAGCGCAAATCCCAGCGAAGAAGATAACGTTGCGACGCCCGAACCGATCACCCGTCTTGGAACAAGACAAGGAGCCGATGATAGCGCCGATAACGAACGTGGCCACGACAAAGCCCTGTAGGGTGGACTTCCTTTTTTTCACTGAACCTTGGCTGTGTACCGTGTCAATTTGAGGGAATGTTTTGACCCAATCTTCCTCGGTGAGAAGGCCACCTATGCCGGCCTGATTGTAACCAAATAGAATAAAGGATGGACCAGCAACAAGAAGAATTTGAAGAATATTTAGTAAGGTGCCACTAGTGCCAAGATACTTTTTGATGGTCATATTGAATATATTGTCGGGTGCTTTCCGAGTTGAGAGTGTAATTTTCGACCATCAAATAGCCCGAAGTCTCTTAAATACATGTGTTGGATGCGCTCGCCACGCAACCATGTTTGTGGGGCCCCATACCAGTCAAATAGAGTAGTAAAAACAGAATTGAACATGATATCGCTCCGAGTACCACCTGCTACAAGCAGATGGAGGTACACCGAAGGTACCATAATGCGGCTTCGGGACAACGGCACGGCCTCGCTTCTGAGACCCGCTCTTATACCATATACAGTCAGATCGGTGGGCCCCGGCATTAACGGCATTCATTTTTTTCCAATGAGATCTACGGAGCTGACCCAAAAGACTGTCCACGGAAATTTCCCGTGAGTGGCCAGTCGCGTCGGACATACTCCGTCGTCGAACGAGGCGGATGTAAAAGGCGGCAATGGGCAATGGATTCCTGCGTGATGTCAATGATACGTTTGAGCACATTTATTCTTTTGACATTTTACTTTTAGTGATGTCAGAGCTTCTTATCACCTCCCAATTGGCTCAGTTGCATTCACAAAACTATGCATCCGCGCGGCCATAGTGTTGCTGTGTCTTCCTCCGCGAGTTAATCTCATATGGGGGTAATTAATCCAGTTTCTCACATATCTCGTCCATTATTTACTGCGGGCTACCATGAGAAAAAAATTTCAGTTGAATAAATTTGCCAGCAGACTGATATGGGCCTGTCTGCAAGATGCCTCCACTCGGTTGGTTCCAACATGTTGAGTCTGAGATTGGGTTCCGCTCAAGATTTCAGTCCCTGTCGCTTTCTGGACTATCAAATTCTCTACAATTACAACATGTGATCGATTAGTAAGCGGTAGGCGTATACTAATGGGTGGAGGGCCCTCTACTGTTCTGTTTCATCTCCGCCTCCCTTCTCCACCGCGGAGCCCATTTCCATTGGACTCCCACACCAGCCAAAGCAAAGGTTTGCACAGCGGCACAGATGGTAAAGGTCCATCCAACCCCAACGCCGTTGATGATTGGCATCACAACGCTAGTGCCACCAGCAGCGAATAAACATCGCGCCAGATTCAAGCTTGCGCTAGCAGCAGCGCTTCGATCTGAAAAGATGTCAACCAAATATGTCATAATAACCGACTGCGTAGAAACGGCAGTCCACCCAGTGATGAATGTTGACACAATGGGGACAGCAATGTGCACTCGGTGGGAATAGTGGATGGTCCAGCCGAAAAGCAGAATTGACATGCCTTGAACCATGGCAAATATTGGGACAAGACGGAGCCGTGCCTTTTCGATGGGGAACTCTTGCTCGGAATCAGCTCTGTCGGAACCACACTCGGCACCACCCTCGATATTTAACGAGGCTAGCCGAGATTCATGTGCCAGCTTCACTTGACGATAGTCATGGTCCAGGATCTTGCCAGTGATCAACGTTCCGACCATAGAACCAACACCATTAGCAATAAATGTCAGCCCAATCTGGGTTTCACCCAGCCCATAGCGGTTCTTAAAGAGCGTGGACATGGCCGTAATGCTCATCTGCCAAACAGCATAGTAAATAGCAAGGAAGGTGATAATAAACACTGCATGCTTGCTGAACAAAATCCGAACTGGTCCGGTCAGGTCGACATGTTTCTTCGGTGGTATCTCGTTGGGTGCCTCATCTGGCTTCCAACTTGTCTTCGTCGTGCGTTGGTAGATATTGAGAGGGTATCGGTAAACCCAATTAGCTGGGACGTGTTTTCCATTGTGGACAATTGACCGCAGTGTCTCTGGCAACAAAAATACCAAGATGGTAAGAAAGGCGCCACAATAGATGGCCAGGAACCAAAATATTGATCTCCAACCCAAACTACCAGCAAGCGCACCGCCAATGACTGGGCCAACAGCAACAGGCACAAGTAGGCCGGCCTGGAATATTCCCATGAGACCACCTCTCTCAGCACGGGTTGTAATATCTCCTATCACCCCCGAGCCAATCGAAATAGTGCTTGCGCTCCCAGCGCTTTGCAGGCATCGCAGCACGATCAAGGCAGCGTATGTTTTCGCTTCTGCCAAGCCAATGCATGCCGCTAAAAAGACCAGGAATGTGAAGAAGTATGCGACTCGACGCCCCTTTACATCCGAAATGGGTCCCCAGAAGCTGGGGGCGAGGCCCTGAAAAATGAGGTATGATGTGACCGTTAGATTGATGAGTTCGGTGGAAACGTGCAGGTCAGAGGCCATGGTAGGGATTGCGGGAAAGTAGATGTTGGACGCGAAGCCTGAGACTTTGCAATTGTTAGCATTATCAATCCATCAAACTTGTACGAGCCATCTTACATGTTGCGGCAGTGGAAACGATGAAGACAATCAGGGCTTTTTGCCGCTTGTCGAAAATGCTGTAAGGCTCCTCCATGATGGGTGACGAACAGTGAGCCAATGTTCGGTGGTAGACGTGATGAAGATGTGGGGGATAGCTTATTTTAAACAATGTATCGATTTTAGTTGAATTTTTGGATTTCTCTCCGCCTTAGTTGATCAATGCAAATGGAAATCTAGGTCACATTATATACGCAGCGACGTCAACACCGACGCCGGAGTTGAGTGTGGTATTGACGGAGTTGAGCGTGGCAATTTCGGAGTTGAGGTCTCAACTCCGCCACTAGAACTAATCGGGGGACGCGATACCCAGGGCCAGGAGTCCCCGTTGGTGACGTAGGCTCCCTTATTGCTATTTATTGATCAGTCGCCATTTCCGCATGCTGGAATTTAAATCTTTGCTCCAAACCTATTCTTCATACTAATCCGCATAAATAATGTCATCAGTGGAAAACTCGGCTGGCCATGCGTTGTCATTTGGCAAACGCTACGCGATCCTCAATCTCGACTTGATGGAAATCCTTATCCAGAACATCCAAGACTCTCCTGACGGACAGAGTTTCATCTACAACATGAACCGATGGATTTCGGCAGTGCACGAGAAAGAAACCCAACCGCTGACAATTTTTACAACCCTGTTCTTCTCGCATGAAAACGTGGAATTAGCCCAGGGCGCGCCTTTCACAAAACTGCTGGAAATGTACGGTAATTTCGACAAGTCATCGCCCAACGTTCAAATTTATGAGGGGTTCGAATTAGGTGGCAGCGACATTGTCTTACAAAAGACTCGATGGTGTGCTAGCGCAGGAAATAGCCTGGAGCAAATTCTGAAGGCGCATGCCATTGACACTGTCATCATTGTAAGTGTTTGCAGCGGCATCTTGAGGCTTCACTACTAACCAAAAACAAAAGTCAGGTCTGAGCCTCTCTGGTGTTGTCATGAGCACAGTGTATCGACTGTATGACTTGGATTTTCAGATCTTCGTGATTTCTGATAACGTTATTGAATTGCCGCTGGATCACCACCGAGACTTCGCTCGTGTCATGCTCGAGTTACTGCTACCGAAAATGAACCTTCAAGTCATTTCGCTCGATCAAGCTATCCAGGCACTAAGGCTATCCAAATAGGGAAATTGACCATTATGTATACTGTACTTGCCATGTAAATAAATCCAGCCGCCGGATGCAACAAAAACAAAAGCTCAAACACCATGTGTACAGCATGTCACTGCGTATAGCATCGTTCCAAATTCGTCCAAATTCTCAAGCCACCTTTCCACTCTGCATTTCCGCTCAATGATACTTCGCTCATCCATGTGAGCAGGGATCGGCCACAGCTCATCGATACGGAGACCTCCTCCTGGCCAGTCAGCAAGGTGACCATTGTAGCACACCTCCCAGCTGCGTCGAGATTCCGCACGCCACAAACCTTTCCCGGATGGGGCAAGAAGACCCTCGAGTTCGGTACCAAGAAACGCAGGGGTTCCATGGTGCGCGGCGAGAACGCTGTCGAACAGATACATAGTGAATAATGTCCGTCGCTTCGCCTCGGCTGCGATCCAAGGTTCCCAGCGGGGACGAGCCCCGTTTGGTTCTTCAGCACATATCAATCCTTGTTTAGCACTGCTGCCAGCAATTTCCTGTAGGTGCATCGATGCTTCGCGGAGGAAAGAATCACCACCCTGGTCGAGGTGAAAGTACAAGACCATACAGTAGACCAAATATGACTGAAAGGTGGCAAGAAGAGCCATTTCGTTCCATGAAGTGTGCTGTTCAACCAGCCTTGTCATTTCTTGTCGCAAGATATCCACAGCGGACACACTGTTCGTGGCAGGCTTATCGCAGATGCGAAGCAGGCTGATGCAGGTCAGCAAGGGCATGTTTGCTGAGTCTATGTGCATCTGCGCAGGGTGGCAAAAGGGAGGGAGACCATGGGAATGAATAATGGTGGAGGTATAGGATTTGAGCATCTGAGAGATAAAGGTGGTGATGGGTACTGGGTAGCTTTTGACCGTTTGCCCGGGCAGAGGAACATATGTGTTCAGCCACCGATTGCTAATATCCTCAGCCCTTATGGGACAAATAAGTCCTAGAGAGGAAAACTCGAGATCTGCATAGCCTTCGCGAGAGCTAGTTGCGGACGCAGGTCTGGGGCTGTTCGTGGGTGGCAACCTCGCCGACACGAATGAGAAGTCATCCTCTGCTCCCATGAGACTGGCGATGCTTCCCCTCGACGATCGGCTGGGCTCAGAATTCTGGATGGTGTGCTCCGGCGCCATAATCTCGTCGATAGAAGGCAGGTTCATGCTCGTATCTTGCCTTGTTGACGCATCTTCGCACGTCACTGCTCCCGGGTAGACGCATAGAAAGCCACGGCGGGCACAGCGACCACATCCGGGCGTCTCACGATCACATTTCGCCTTGGCGGTGGAACATTGCTGACAAACTTTCTGGCGGGAGCTGCTGTATCTGGGCATGTCTTTGAGGTTTTCCGAGACAAAATAACAATCGAGCTAATCGATAGCTCATATGCGTGGGCCAGCCTGCCTAACAGCTGCTACTACCCCTCTTACGCGAATCTAGCACTACGTCTTGATTGGTCGTATATAAATTAGGATGAGCATATTATGTAATAAATTGAGCATCGTTGCGAACCTAAAATTATTTAAACTGCAAGTTTTACTGCGCCGTTTTGACTAACATCCTTCGAGGGATCATCTCAGGTGCCAAAGGCGAATGGATTTGCTCACAGCACTCGCTGCCTCTGTATTTCATCGAGAATCCGACAAAACATTGTCAGGGCTTTGGCCCTAAGCTCTTATCGTTACACAACAAAAAAAAATACCAAATGGGAAAATAACCAAAACGTCTTCCCTTCTCCTTGCCCTGTGGCATGGTGCCCATCAAATTGGGTCGTTCATTGTTTTATACCAAACTTGCGGAACCAATTGTCGAGAATTATGCGGATGCCAAATTTAACTTAGTGTACGCTCATGACTGTACCATGATCGATCCAGATAAATATGCTATTCTTGTTCAATAATTCATTCATTCCAGGCGTGCAATCCTATTACAGATTGGCTCAAACCTTACGCCACGCGGCGTGAGATGGGCTACTGACAGCGCTTGTAGCGAAGCGACCTAGACCTAACACTCCCGTACGCCATCCCATCTGCGGCAAGCGTTGCCTTCAATTAGGCAAACTAACGTGTGGACGGTATTTGGAATAATGTGCGTCGCGTTCGTCTAGCCTCTCATTGTGGCGTGGTGACCAGAGGAAATAACACGGCATTGATTCCACCGTCATAAACGTGTGGCTATCCCGTCTGCCTGGTACAACTCGCAATTGCATGTCGATAAAAGTCACAGGACCAAAAGGGTCATGCAGCTAATCTTTAGCGCCAACTCGGTCGCGACGATCCACACGCTAGGGAATAGTGTGAGTATTCATGTGCGCAGAGCAGACTCCAACAATTGTGTTGGGAGCCACCAACTGTGCCGTGCCGTGCCGCCCGTGCAAGACAAGGGTATCTCTCCTGTGACAAGATTATCTGGGCAAGGGCGGGTGGTTGACTTCGAATTGAATTGAAACCATAGAAATAACTAAATGAGAAGTCGCAACGCTCAAGAGAGGCCATTTGGCCGGTGCAAGATACACAAATGGAGCCCCCTGTGGCTCAGAAATGCAAATGCGACCTTTACTCACGACTAAAATCGTCTTCTTGTTGGTTCGCTTCTCCGACAGACACATCAACGTGTTTCTCAAAGCTCGACATGGCACTCCTACACACTATGGGATCGACACTGCAAGAAAACACACCGATGTGTGTGACTTGGTATCAACGTGCTTGTAGTATCTTTTCTGTCACTGGCGTCCGTCTCAGATTATAGCGAGACGCGGAACGTCCAAGGATGACGTGTCATAATTCGTACAACACCCAATTTGTCTCGGGGGAATTGGGGATCGCCACGTCTTTCATGTGACATCGCGACGGTGTTTTATTTGCGGTCAGTCATGCTCACAGAAGTCTTAGCGCCAAAGTACTTAAGCTTACTATGCTGACCCAATGCAAAAATTCAAATTCTCCTTCACATTGTTTACGAAGCCTGCTTGGTGACACTAGGGGAAAAAAATGACTGAAGAGGAATACGATTCTATCGGCGTGCAGTATGATCTCGTCAAAAGGACTCCTTTCAATGTAGTCGAACAGACGAATTTTCGGAGAAACGTCGAGCCCTTCCTCCAGCAATCTTCATGCACCGTCATTGACTTTGCTTGTGGTACAGGATTTTATTCTGAACTTTTGCTGAAATGGGGTGCCAAGTCGCTGATAGGTGTTGACATCTCAACTACCATGGTGGATGCTGCAAAAACACGCCTCTCCCAGACTGCCTATGCTCATCAAGCAACATTTGTCGTTGGGGATGGGGTTAAGCCGACCTTATACAAAGATTCTAATTCTGATGGATTCGATATCGCCATTGGTTGCTGGTTGATTGTCTACGCCAAGGATACTGAAGAGCTTGCGGGCATGTTCCGATCCATTTCGACCAATCTCAAGGAGGATGGGGTCTTTGTCGGAATTTGTTACCATCCCACAGACGACCTTGAAACCCGAGCCAAAGCAATGAACGAGATGCGACCTTTGATGGAGAAGACCGGGGTGGTGGCCGAGTATCGAGAAAAACTAGCAAATGGACTCGGATATGGTCTGCGGGTATTTGGCATTCCACCGCCCGGGTCATCGCCATCGATCCAGGGCGTCGACTTCAGCGCCTATCATCTGAAGAAGAGCGCCATCGAAGAATCCGCGCGCGCTGGTGGGATGCACGGGAAAATTGAATGGCAGCCAATCGACTTTCTGGGTGATGATTGGAGGAGCCAGATCGGACTCGAGAAGGATGACGAGGGATGGGAAAAAATCCAGAGCAATCCTTATCTTAGCATCCTCGTAATTCGGAAAAGCTAGCCGAGTAAAATAGTGCGCATCAACAAGAAATTGAGATGAAATTGATGGCCTTTACCCACCTCAGCTGCCTCGTCCCCGCCATTCATCGTGGACAGCTTGCTCCTCGCAAGATTAGGCACCACTTGGTACACATGAACCACGGTCTTAGCTTACTCGATAGCTTACCCAGGAGATGAGAAATGGAGTGGATTGGCCGGTGGCTGAGAAACGCAACGACGGGTCGGATTAATGTTTGGCAGGATGCGCTAGACAGGCAGAGCCGCAGAGGGGCAGCCTGATCTGGAGCGAGGTTGAAGGCGACGATCCATCCGTCCGACGAAAAGAAGAGGCAAAATTTATTGACAATTTTTTGAGTGGACAAAAATGACCGGGAGAAGAATCTCTGACGTTTCCAGTGGCCCCGCGACAAGTAAGTGACGCTGCTCTGAGACGCGACATTGGCGTTCGCACTCACACGCTATAGAAAAAGCAAAGCATCGCGACAGTGAACGCGATGCGTTGAATGAGCCCGCGCCATTGGCCAGATGGTGCCAAATCAACCAGAACGGCGAGTACAGCTGGGACGAGACAAAAATCAGGTCTTTTCCGTCGCAAAGTGAACAAGAAGATGACGCGTGGATGCAATATGTGCTTGAGGGCAGACTACTGGACGCCAAGGTGTATCCGCTTGTCTTTGACCATGTCCAGCCCAACGACGCGCCAGATGTCGTCAAATTGCGAACGCTTTCGTATTTCACGAAGCTCTTGGCCGATGCTGATGCAAATGGCAACATGTTTCAGTCCTTATCCCATGCTCAAAAACGCATTGTTGCTGTTGGTTTGCGTGATGTATACATTGCAGCCTCCACCGGCCTGCTGGAAGAGCACGACAAACACACCCTCAAAAAGATGATTGACATGTTTCACGAAGGCCTTGATACCCTACAGGTCGCTGGTACGACGTTTTCTTTTCATCCATCAAGAGACTTCACAATGATGAAGTTTATTGAGGATTTGGAGGGAAAAGTGGTGAACAAAGCCGACTCTTGTCTCTATGCCCAGATGATGAACACGCCAAGACTGTACATTGTGTTTGTCAACCCGAAGGACCTGTCATACCACAATTTTGAAAATATTGTTCCTCTGGACAAATGGTTCCAAGTAAAAGCAACAACGCAAGACGCCCCAGAGCTGGAGCTTTCCTTGGATGATGCGCTCAAGTCAAAGGCCGACCGTGAGGTCTTTACTTGCAAATTACTCGGGAATGCAACCGATCATTTGAAAGATTTATCCATGCTGGACTTGTACGTTCTACCTCTCAACAACAACACGCGAGGGGGTGAGCGGTTTATTTTTCACTCAACTTTTCTCAGCAAGGCTTTGACGAAGGCGGTGACATCGAGTGGGCTGCTTGATAAAATTGCCAACGGCCGACTCAAATCGACATTTGAGTTTGTCAACTACGTCTTCCGATGTAACAAATTTGCACCGGGTGACGGTGATTTTCAGAGCCATTTGGACACGCCGTACTATGACAGCGGTCGCTCCCAGGTCTCCAAGTACACTTTACTCATTTACTTGAATGCGGGTCGTGGCAATCCCATGCTGCGTCTCAAGGATGTATCCATCGAGGGAGTGGAGGACATGACATGTGTCGTTTTCGATCAGCGATACGAACACGAAGGGCGGCCATTCGTGGAGGGAATGAAGGCCTTTATTCGAACAGAACTTGTGTTCACCGATAGCGAATTGCAACATGACAGCCGAATTTCCCGCCTCTTTAGTGAAGCTTGCTACATGACTGGCCAGAGCGTGGTTGACCAGAGTCTTGCTTCCCATGCCCACGATTGCTTCGAGCGTGCAAACTCGCTGCATTGGGCCCTCGAAGCGGCTGCGCCGCAACGCTCGGTCTATCTGCACAAGCAATTCCACGGGTTTAATTTTCTGACAAACGGCTACGACTACTGGTTTCAGAAAACGGAGGGCGTTGACGTCAAGACCTGCGCACTAGTCGCTTCGATTGACTACTTTAATTGCAAACTAGGCGATGATTCATTCAGATCTTTGACCAAATCAACGACCGTGCGGGATGAGTTTGCGAGCACGGAGGAGATTTGGTCATTCCTCTCGCTTCACGATCCAGAGTCTAAAGGGGGAATCCGAAAGCTTATCGGTGCCGATGTGGAATCACTCATCAAAAAAAGCTCGGACAGACCGTTTGTCGGATGCATGGAAGACTGGGATGGAGACGACGAGGATCTCCCGGATTTCGACGAGGATGGGGACGGATGTTGTCCGACGCATTCCTTTCCCATGTTCAACCCTTGGAAAAGCTCAGATGTCATGAGTCGTTACAATGTGTGTTGTGACTTCACGCGGAAGCTATTGTTCGGGGCACCTTTGCTCATCTTGAACGAGGAGATTGCCGTCAACGAGGATAACATTACCGTGGTTGGGAACAAGGTTTTTATCCTCCAGGAAAAGGATGGGAAGACTGTAGGACCTATCAATTTCGCGGCATGCTGGTCCGGCGAAGGGCCTGAGGAATTTATTGTCGTCGACAAAGAAATCGCCGCGCCACGGCTGCTTTTGCCGCCCATCACTCTGCACGAGTCGCCGTCTGGTTTCCAGCTATCGCTCGACTTCTTCCGCAACGACTGGATGGTGCAAGTCGACGACGAACACTCTATCGCAATTCCAGACATCGTCGAGAGACCTGATGGCGATAACGAATTCACTGCGATGGTCTCCGATGTAAATCCGATTCTGGAAGCCATGTTTTAGAATGGGCTGCCTGAATCGTAGTTGTAGTACGCATCGTTTGTGCATTGCACAGAAAAAAAAGCAATGAGAGTGACACTGAAATCAATCAATTGGACCAACCTCGTTTACATTAACTTGTGATGATATCAGCTGATTGACAGCTTGGAAAAAGCAATTCCCAACAAAGTCGTGTCATTAACTTCCCCGCACTTCTACGTCACTGATAGCAAGCCATGTTCTTTCAATTGCTTCAATTACAAACCACTCATACAAAATGCTGTTGATTCATCTCCCAAGCGATGTCATTCACGACATCTGCCTCATTTTTTGTCTGGGCGACCCAAGCGCAAGCCCACGCGTGACATTCCACGACCTGTCCAGCCTAAGCAAAGTCTCGCGGCGACTTCATGGTATCGCAACACCTATCCTGTACCGCCACTCGTTGTGTGATGCTCCGCGTGAATCAAGTCTAATCTTACTCCTTCGTACGCTCATCCAAAATCCGGAGCTGGCTTCTCACGTCAAAGAAGCAAGATTGAATACCGAACCCACAAACAGCGACTTGTGGATGCCCCTCTTGAATGAGATTATAGAGTCACTCGACATTCGTCTCCCTGATGGTTGGGACGAGGGCGAGGCGCCATCTCACAGCCAGTCCGAGGCTGATGAAGACTCTGAGGATGGCGATGAGGATGGCTATGAGGATGGCTATGAGGAAGCTTATAGGGAAGCCCATAAGCAATGGGCTATCCAAGACAATCGTAACCGGCTTCGGCAGACGTTTGTTATTAACTTACTGCTTAGCTTGATCAAGAACTTGCAGCATCTTTCGGTGCACTTGACCGAGGACTTCAAATATGGCACTCACATTCTTCCATCCACCACAGACTTGAGCCCTTTGCACAGTTTGCAACTCCTTGGCCCGGCTTCCGTGCCGGGGTTCGGGCTGCGTGCTTACGAAAACCTCTGCAATAAGGCACTGAACCTCAAAGAACTACGTGTCGACAACTGCCTGTCCACCACTGCAGATCTCTCTCTAAAAAACCTCACATCTTTGACCTTTTCCAGTTCTATCATTCACAAAAACGGCTTGAGCCGACTGCTGAAAACCTGCGAGGCTCTCCAAAGCTTCACCTTCTCGCTGCGCGACGCCAATTCAAGACTCCGGTTCACAAGTTTTCGTGGGCTGCTCGCAACTCCCGGGGTCATGGTCCAAGAGCTTTCCCGTTTCAGATCGACACTGAAGCACCTGGCAATTTGGGCTGATCATCCGATTCTGTGGAATCACTCCACCCAGCCAGATGCGTTCATCACGAGCCTAGAACAGTTTTCGACCCTGGCTACCTTGAGTCTGAGCGAATGGTGTCTTTTCAAGGAAGGTGTAATTGAAGATGGCGAATCTAGTCTGCCGAGAAACTTCCTCCCTGCATCAATCGAAGCCGTCGTCTTGGACAACATCAGCCCTGCATCCGGCAACATAGCCGAGGAGATTGAGCGCCAGGCCCGTTCGTTGCATATGCTCAAAACTTTCCAGGTCAATATGCGTTCGCCCGGAACCAAAAGGAACCCTCCCACGGTAGCTCAATAACCATCTTGCTTCACGGACGGCTAGTCCATTCTGAGGCTAACGATTGGTTACCCATATTTTGTAAAGAAGGTCAACAGTTGAAAATTGCGACGTGTTAACTTTGGTAATCCTAAGGTCGGCAATTCACTGAGTCGGAGCACAGATGCTTTCTGCAGTCGGTCTCTACTTTCTTCTCTTTTATTCAACATATCAGAGAAGTGTGAAGCTTCACAAAGAATAGAGCACCGGCGAATAGATGAGCGCAGGTCAAATAGCGCTGTAGGGTAAGTAACGCTGGGTTGGAAATTTGCCCGTTGCAGATTCTAGCTTCAATGATGAAACTTGAATGAATTGATTTCCTCCTGTGTCATGTTTACCCAGCACAAATTGAGTCCCACGGACTCAAACACCGCTAGGACAAACGCTGTGGCAGCATGAAGCCCGTGACACTGCCGAGACCGAGACCGAGGCTCTGCCCCACAACTACGTTTTGAATTCTTTGGCCTTTGGCGATCCCAATGTCAATAACACTAGCGCATTATGACGACTAGGTTGGTCGGAGACCTCTAGTTACCCCACTACCTACTCACGGTCAACTTCCTAATCTGTCATGTTTTACGGTGTCACTGCAAATCAACTAGTGGGCAGGATCAACCCCAGTAATGGTCTGTTTTCCTTTATTTTTATCCTTATTTCTTCATCTTTTTTTTTTTTTACAGTACTCAGACATTTCAAACCACATCGTAGTCTAGTGAGATCCATTTTAATCTATTGTGAATCAGAACTTTTGCGAAACCGAGGAGTGGCTCCGGTAGATCAACAAGGCACTACCAGAAACAATCTATTCTTGCGTCTAATAAACATTTCTACTCCAGAATATCTTTGAACCAGTGACCGCTCCCTTCCCCGGATGTCGGGGGCGTCTCCAGACCCACCGCTTACCTGACCATCTCCCGTCCCGCCCCGCGACCATCCACCGCGACTCAATCCTGCGGCTGCGAATCGGACGAGCCGGAAACCTGTCCTCTCGCCCGTCTCCGCGGACAGACACTGTCAGGGGCTTCAAAGACAAGGTATTTGAGTTGGCTCGGCTACGCCAGGACCCTGAAGTTCCGCGTTCTTGGTGATGGAGACTGTCGATCACCCAACCCAATGTATTTTAAGCGAGTGCAAACGGGTCTCGCGATCGTATCGTGCCGGTTAGTTTAAATCATTATTGGGATAAGGTACCGACGCCCCACTTTCATCTATGCGCCAGCCCTAGACGCTCCTGATAGACCTCGTGATACGCGGGTGGATCGGAACTGATACGAGGAATTAGATGGAATGATTGGAGCGCAATACGCTGGATTAACATAATCACGAACAAGGGAGTTGCTGGCCTCTCTTCAAAAACCAATGCTGAAACTGGGCCCAGCAAGCATCTCGGTGCTTCAAAATCCAGCTTTACTACGAGGCTGTACCCAGCGACTGGTAAGATTTTCCTAAGTGGCTATGATCTTTCATTGCAGATCAATGCTTCAGAGGGAAAGGATAAAGGGTTCTTCCATTTTCTACCGTCACGGCATCAAACTCGGCCTAGTATGATTGATAAATATGTCACAGCCTACAGGCCTGTAACTCTCGCATTGACCGGCGTCGAAAGCGGGAATGTGTGTGTGTAATCACACCGCTTCATTGCGTTGAGGGGGCTGTAAGTCTTCTCAACAAAAGTTCCAGATACCAATTTCAGGTGGATGGAAATGGGCTTGGCAGGTTAAGCTTCTGTCTCCAATTGAACGGGCAGACATGGTCGGTGAATATGATCACTCTATGATGTCGTCAGTATAGCGTAGAAAATAGCGCCAGTAGTTATTGATAAACCCAAATGAGGTCTAAAGACAGTAGGAAGCATGAATAACATCTTCAAGATCTCTTGTACGTCATTCGCGACATTGTACCACTAAAAAAAGAAAGATAGGTCATCTATGTGAGCTCGGGAGATTTGATGAATACTTTACGATACCGAGTCCGGAAGCATGATTGAATAAAGGGGTTGGTGGTACAGGCGGTCAGTATGGGCGCAGCATGAACAGCCTGGTCTGTCAGGTAGGGGTTCCAGCATTGATCTCGGGTGGAGCGGTTGACATGTCTATTAGTGGGGAAACCTTTCAAGCCTATACGCAAAAGGTCATGGTAATTATGTCTTGACACGAGCAGGAAAAGTATTTAAAGACTGACATGATCCTCTCTGGGTGACATTGTTCCATCATCAACACATTCAATCAATCAAGCCAATCACCACCTCACCTCACTTCCAACCTTTATTCAGAATCATCCATTCTTCCACTCTTCAAAATGCACGCCAAGACCGTCCTCCTCGCCGTCTTCGCTGTTCTTCAGCAAGCCGTTGCTCAGTCCGCTGAAGTTTGTGGTGACTCCAACGGAGGTGGCGGCTGTGTTTCCATCCCCGGCGATGGTGCATGCCGTGAGTGTGACCTGAAATCTTCTACCACAACGCTCGCTGACAAGAGATAGACAACCTTAACAAGGCCGACTGGGCCAGCTCCTACCGTACCAACGGACTGAGCTGCACCTTCTATGAGTAAGCTAGACTTTGGTGACATCACATGAACTACGCTAACTCTTGAATAGCAACAACAACTGCTTTGCCCCTGTCATCGGCCCCGTCAACGGCGACGATGGAAACCTCCGCAACGGCGAGTTCAACGACCAGATCAACTCTGTCAGGTGCTCTTAGAGCCGCCTGCCGCTCAGCGATTGAGTGGTTCCATGACTAGCTTCGAGCTTCGAGCTTGAATCTGACGTTACCACCAATGTTTCTTTTGTATTCGAAATGGGGACGCAATGGCTTTGAGAAAATTCACTTCGCGATGGTCAGATCAATTCAATTCAAAGGAAAGGAATAGTCTAATCTTGCATCTTGTAATTTGAAAGGCCATTTTATTTTTGAATATAATATTGGGCAGTTTCACTCTAGAACCTTGGTTGTACCAATTTCCTTCTATGCAATGTGTAGTAAAGACCATGACTTGATCTTAATTGAAACAATGCCGTAGAAGATATTCACAGGTGATAATTATCCTCAGGCCTATCATATTAAATTGAAATAGATGGACATTTAGAAGAACCCGAATTCGCATTGAGACAAAGAATTCATGCCAAAGCAAATTTCTTCCGAACTTTATTAACCCCTTCCCCCCTTTTCTTCTTCCACATGGAACTATGCTATCTCCAAAGGAAAACCCGAACAACAATCTCATCAATTCAGCTCCTTGGAAAAATTAGCTATTTGTCTAAAATAAAGATAGCCAAATTCTTTGACTCGAGCACCCAGACTATTTATTTCAAGTTCTCGGAATAAGAGGGTGTATGAATTGTGCACTTAGTTTGATTACCAGTCAGTCTTGTTACTTATGAGCCTTGCGTTGCCAAGGGGTCGGTATTCGGATTTAAAATACTGTCGCACTGCGCACGTTGGTCACATCAAGTTGTTGGTTAGGAAATGGAAAGGGGTTCTATGTTCTATGAGCACGGTAGCTATCGATAAGGGTGTTATAGCTCTGTGGAGCTGTGGCAGCGAAAGTTTTCAGCCACACACCAGCCTCACCAAATAGTCTTACCCTGGACAGTGTGGTGACTTTCAATTGATAGGTTCGAGGAGCGCGATTTGGGGTAATTTTGATGAAGATGGTCAAATATTAAGAGAAAAATACAACCATGATGACTACAGAGATCATGAGGGCACAGAAACGAAGAAAGAGATACAGAAGTGCAATATTTCATGACGAGAAATTTGGGCTCCGTAGTTGAACGTCGGGTCTACATAGACGGAACGAGATATGCCCCTTTATTTCTAGAGCAGAGAGTACGAACAGAACAGCAATACCTCTCTTTGAATGTCAGAATGATCTCTCGTTCAATCAAGGGAACAATAAAGGCTTGGGACAGTTCCGAATATGTTCGCAAGAGGAAATATTGCGTACGAGATTGATGTTTCCCACCATCTCACACTAGCTTTACTTAATTATGACCACCATTACGCGTTGATATCACTATCTTGGCCACACGAAAAAAAAATACCGAGTAGCTATTAATGTAAATATTGATCAAATGTCCTATTGCGGGACAACGCGGCAATGGGTCATGAGCAGAACACAATGCTGACGACCTCTGTTAGGTTAGGCGTGGCATATTGCAGAAGACCACAATGGCAAGACACCCATGTATATTACAGCGAATTTGTCTTGTGGCAATTCTATGTGGAGTAGAGTATGTGCTAGCTGCTCGGGGGGCAAGTCGTTCCTGGAAAGCTGACGACGGAGCAGTCTTACCTCAATCACTCCCACAGACCAACCGGGTTGCTTTCCGTGATGGAGAGGCAAGGGTGATCTTACAAACCTAGTATTATCTAGTACAGAGCTACGATTTATTGGAGAATCCCCGCGGTTTAGCCAAGGGATCATCGCTGCTTTGAGGCGGTGAATCATGTGTTTTCTGACTCGCCATGCCTTTCATCTTCGAACGATAGCGAGATTTTGTTTCTCATTTTGCCACTCAGCTCCTGTCTACCTGCATGGTCAAGCGGACCATTCGGTTCTCTTTTCAGTTTTAGCGGCTTCCTGCCGGCCGTTGTGGATCAACTATCCCCCCAGACCCCAGACCCCCACATATCCCACCGGTGATGGATGCATGTCGTGCTTTCATCCCAACCAAGCGATAATATTCATTCTTACTCTCAACTAGCCAAATTTTGCGATTGTTAAATTTTGAGTAATAAAAAATGCGCATATATGCGAATCACTTGTTTTAACTTTGAAATGTGCGTTTTGGGCAGCGTATTTGGTCGAGATATGAACGAAGGTGCAATATCCCACGAGGATCACGCAAGACTCTAGGACACGGACAAGATGGTAATTATGGGGGTGCTCAAAGTAAACACTTCCTAACCGGCCTTGACCCCAGTCTATGGACAGACATGGTTTCGTCAGCGCTGCAACACAATGGGCCCAGATAAACAAGGGCCACCCGACGATGCGGAACTAGCAGACTGACGCAATTGCCAGGTGACATGAGAACATGTCTCACCCTCTGTGCGCGCCGGATTGTTAAAAACGCAATTCTTCCGGCTAGCCAAGAAAAATGTGAAACCTTGGGAACCTGCAAGTCTCTGCAGCTCACTGATTAGCGCCTCTCGATCGTCAGTCTCCAATGGCAGTCACCAAAAGCTCCGAGGAGGCTCGCGCCGCCAACACCCACACCATCGATTATGAGTCCAATTCAAACAGCTCCCAAGAGAACATTATCGTCAAGCCTACCAAAACATGGAAGGGCTACCTCTGGGACACGTGGGAACTTCCGCCTGAGCAGCGCTGGTTGCTTTTCAAGGTGGACGCGTTTGTGCTGACCTTTGCGTCAATTGGCTACTTTTTGAAGAACATTGACCAGACCAACGTCAACAATGCCTACCTCAGTGGTATGGAAGAGGATCTTGAGATGTTCGGCAATCAGCTTGTGACGAGTATGTCTTTTATCACCAAAAACCTTATCTGCCATGCGGTCAGCAACTAATGCGTCATGTCATAGGTACCTCTATTTGGACGGTAGGATACGTCATTGGCCAGATCCCATCCAACCTCCTACTCACCCGACTCTCTCCGCGATGGGTTATTCCTTCGCTTGAAGTCGGATGGGGTATTGCCACCATCTGCACCTCTGCAGTGCCGTCGTACAAGGCACTTTATGCGCTTCGATTTCTTGTTGGATTGTTCGAGTGAGTGTTCTTTTTTGTCGCAAACTGAGTCACGATTGCTGACCATGTCTGCAGATCAGGCTTCTACCCCGGTATCCACTACATGTTGGGATCGTGGTACACGCCAAGAGAAATTGGAAAGCGCGCCATGGTCTTCTGGTTGGCTGGCTCAGTTGGTACAATGTTTAGCGGCTTCTTGCAGGCCGCCGCATACGAAAATCTAAACGGCGTGCATGGCCGTGCGGGATGTGAGTGGCACACGCATGGCATCCTTGCATGCTCGCTCTTGGCAGCAAAGCTAATGCATTCTCAGGGAGATGGCTATTTATCATCGACGGCATCATCACTCTACCTCTCGCGTTTGCAGGCTACATCTTTTTCCCAAACCTACCTCAGGACGGCAAAAGAACGTGGTGGACAACGGAAAAGGAACACCAAATGTCAGTCGAGAGAATGCGTGCTGTTGGTCGTGCGGGCAAACAGCCCTGGACAAAGGACAAGGTTAAGAGAATCCTGCTCAGCTGGCACACCTATCTGCTTCGTATGTGACTTTTCGACGAGAGCCCTTCCTATTATTAATGCGAAATAGCTCTTCTGTACGTTGTTTGGAACAACGCCTGGCCACAGGCTGCCATGGGCTATTGGCTCAAGAGCTTCAACGCGGATCCTGCGCCCAAGCCAGGAACCACATTTTCTGTTCCCCAGATCAACAACTGTAATGTCATCCTCAGACTGTGTATAAATATGTGGCTAATAGTAATTCCAGTGCCTCTTCCAACAACAGGAATCTTCGTCGTTATTGCATTGGGTTGGGGATGGCTCTCTGATGGGCCCTTGAAGGGTTCCCGTTGGCCGTTTGTCTATGCCGGCGCCGTCATCACCGTACGTCAAGAACAACATTATTCTCTGTTCTGTCGTCATTCAAAAAATGGGCGAACTAATGGTATTTACTGTAGATTGTCTTCAACACTCTTCTGCTAGAACTGCCTCTGTACTCCGGTATCAAGGGCCGCATGGCTGTATACTGGCTTAGCAATATTGGTGTAAGTCTGCATTGCAATTGCAAAATTTCAATAAATACTAATATGAGATAGCTTGGCGCAGGACCTCTCATTCTAAGCTGGATCAATGAAATTTGCACAGATGACACGGAAAAGCGAGCCTTGCTTGTCGGTATGGCAAACGACTTTGCGTATGTAGTACAGGCTGTCGTAAGTTATGCTTTTTGATAATCGGAAAGCTCAACCTTTTAACCGCTTCTAGGCACCCAACTTCGTCTGGAAGACTACAGATTTCCCTGCAGCTAGGAAGGGCTATATTTGGTCCAATATTCTCCACGCCCTCTCCAGTAAGACTTTTTGAGTGTTCTGATAACCGACTATTTACTAACCACATGTAGTCATTGTAACGCTCACAATTCAAATATTGTTGAGAAGAGACAGAAAGAAGGCAGAGTTAGCTGCGGCCAACTCAACTGATTCACCCCCCAGTCTTGATGACTCTGAGCTAGAAGCAGATGTCCGGGCCGAGGTGATCTATACAGGTCCGAACAAAACAGCCACATCGGGTTAGGAATAAGAAATCATAACTCGTTGCGCAGCTTCTTTATTAGATAGAGGCTTGCTAATTTCCGGCCCATGGCGGAGTTGCTTATCTATTCCATAAAACGTACGGGTCATAATTTGATTCTTCAAGTTCGTTCAAGACTCTCACTCCCAATTTTAAATTTTACCAAAGAATTGGAATGCAACTTCCATCTTTCACAAATTTCTCCATACATGGAAACTTGAAGAAATCTCAATCAATACGGAGCCATCATTGTTCATCATCAAGATCCTAAATCACCCTATCGAACCTGCAGCCGGTTTTCTTTTAGTCGCAAACAAATGAACTGCTATATGATTGCAAAGCATAAAAGCGACTCTATCCAGCGAATCTGGTAATAGGAAGCCGGAAAAGACCACCCAGTAGTAGGCCAATCGTAGAGATCAAATAAATTATATTATATAGAATCAAGTCACAGAGACTCTCTTCCTCCACAAGATCAATTGTGATATATACCAAGACAGCCTAGGCTTTCCAAATATGTACAATGAACCAAATGAGCCCTAATATGGCGGGGCGCCGACATAAACGGTCAGGCTTCCAACGTTTCCAGAGGCTACAGTACCGGAAGCGTTCTCGTTTCCATCAGGGTTCACATCATCGTACGCAAAGGCGTAGCCCTTTTTATCGACCTCGTAGTTGTGGACAATCCGACTGTAATGATTGGTAGGACTGACGGTGTAGTAGTTGTTGCTACTAAGGCTTGGCTGTACGTTGCCGCCGCTAAGGAGAAGTGTGGATCGAACAAATGCAGCACAGAGGCGTGGAACCACAGCCCTGTGAATGGCGTTATCGGTGCCCAGAATCTCAAAGGGCCCGCTGTTGCAGCCCCAAATATCCTTGGCCGACGGCTTTGTGTATGAGCGGTTATCGCCGTTACAATAGAGAAAGTCTCCATAAACCCGACAATTGACGCTTCCAGCATTTGTCTGCGTGTTTATAGTCAGAGTTTGACTGCTGTATTTGCTCCAGACTTGATTAACGTAGGCTGTCCAATAGTCGGCGAACGCAGCCGAGTTGAGATCATAGTAATCATTAGGGGACAGAACCCTCACAGGTGTTCCGTCAGATTTGACAATGCACATGGAGCTCCATGGATATCCATCAGACGACCTTTGAGCCACCAGGTTGTTGCAGATCTTGCTTACGCTTCCCTGCTGGAGACCGTAGGCGCTCTGCGTGGTGCCATCAGCAACGGACAGCAACATGCCCAGAATCATGCCAACGAAGTCGACGTAGCTGATGTTGGCGTAGAGAACACGGTTGGCGTATGTGAATTCAACAAACCCCCAGTTAAGAGCAGCGCTGGCATCCTGGAGATTGGTCACAGAAGGTTGCACCAATCCATCTCCAGTGCCGATATTGACCATGTAAAAAGTGAGTGTGCCTTCCACAAAGTAGACACGCCCAGAGGTGATTTCAATTGGAACGATGAAATCGAGTGTTCCCCCTTTGGATGTAATCGGGATGGCAATGTTCTGGGTAATCTTCACAGGAGTTTTGGAACCTCCCGAAGACGGGTAAACAACAGAACCATCAGCAGCGATGAATACAACAGCACCCGTAGAGTCTAAACCGGAAATATAGGCATTGACAGAGCCCCCACTAAAGTTGTTGACAAATTTCAAACGGAAAGAGGCGGGAGTGGCTCTTTTAATGACGGCCTGTGTGCTGTTGTGGTGGTAGGTACCGTTGAGCGTGTTGTTCTCAGTAACTTCAACCTCCTGTACGCCACCGGGGTCGACTTTAGTGAATCCTTTAGAAGTAGCAGAGTCTCTTGAAACAAAAAGATGAGACGGGTGACAGGATGCCGCGCCAATTAGCGCGGCTAAGAAAAAGAACGGACGCATTTTTTTGTGGCGGATGGATGGACGGACAAAGTTCTAAAGAGTGACAGCTCAACAAAGTGGCAGACGAGGGTGATGAACGAGATTGGATGATTTCGAATTTAGCGGAAATTAGACAGAATTAATATAGCTTCTAATTCATCTCGAATACCTCGGAGAGCCAACAAAGCAACCCAGACCCAAGGCCGATGTCTAAACATGTGACGCAGCAAGATTCAGGTGACGACGACTATTTGCAACATCTCGCGTGGACGCATAGCCAGCCTTTCCCATTCTCTTACATTCCATCTGATGAGCAGGATCGAGCGATGGCGAGGTCTAACGGCATTCGAATAGCTTCGTCGCCTTCATTGGTCGGCTTGTCTTCGAAGCCCTACCCCGGGCTGTGGGGGCAGCGATCGAGCTGGATCCTTGTATCATGCTCCGCTCTGGATCGGGATTGGTCCCTTTGCACCTTTTCCCATTCCCTCCGTCATTTTCTTTGGGCCACTCTTCGTAGCAAGTGCCGTTCTGCTGGTCCATTGGCTGCTGCGCTGCCAACATCCCGGTCGAGCCTGGAATGGGATGAGCGCGTCCAAGCTTTTTCGCCTGGGCGATCCAGTAGGCCCGACTGGCGCTAGGGTAGAGGCCAGTTTCGAAAAATTAACCTTCTCGTTTGGGGATCTTCTCCTGAGTGGAGGAATCGAGCTTCTGTTTCAATCCCTTAGTGTGAATGGCCTGCATATTGGGGTGACAGGGAGTTGGCCATTCGCTGCCATTATTGGTCCAAGTGCGATCTGTCTCAATTAGCCTTAACATGTTAGCGCCCATCTCTCTTCATCCCTTCTTTCTGGAAAGGGGCCACATGAACAAGTGTCCATGGTCATTTCCGAGACCCAAGTGCGCCGTTGCATACCCGAGTCTTTTTTTTAGTCCCTCACGCGCGCATGCTACAGGATCACCATGCTGGGTCGGAACGCCGGTCTTAGCAGAAGCCTAGAAAACTGGGACCCAAAGTGGCAGTGTATGCGACTTGACAAGCTTAAAACGAACCGACATTCTCAAAGATGGCGCTGAAAGGAACAGCATCCTGGCGCTCTGCCTTTATGCACCGACTCTTCACAAGGCTGCGTGAGGTTGGATGAAGAGGGATGTTTCAGATGGACCTGAAACTCCACGTAATCCTACAGTGCCCAAATGGGTCTTTCTGAGACATTTCCAGCTACGAGCTGATCAGCACTCGAATTGGCGAGCACAAGGAGCCAACGATTATCACATGGAGGCAGCCCCACGCCAGACAATGACGACAAGTCTCTCTCGTACTAAAGTTACAACATTTTTCTAGTTAAATCAGCATCAGAGAAATCTTGCGTTCGGTTCACAGGCACGACCAGCTTGAACGAGATCAGGGTCATTATTAAATTTCATTTCATAGATCAGTTGAAGGTTGCATATTGCTCGCAGATCCTTTTCTTGGTTCATAAACGAAGCATGACGGTTTCCAGGTCCATCGCCTTGATACGCGCCAGCAATTACTACAAACAAACTCGACCAATGCGATCAAACGGCCAGAGACAAATAACACCTCGGTTCCGCACCCTTATCCCAACACATCATCGTTCAACATGAGCGTCATACGCATGGATATGGAGTTGGACTTTGCCGGTGTTTGTGTTGGAGGATTTGATGTAGACAAGGTCAGGCTGGGATTGTCCCGTGTAGTTGGCCATGAGCCAGCTCCCGTTGTCCTCTGGAGCGAAGCTTGTGGTGACATCAAGCAGTCGCTCTCTCCATTTCGATCTTCCGGAGAAAGTGTGAACTTCTGTCATTCCTGTCCCCGTATTTCTGGTTTTGATATAATGCAAGTCCTCAAAGGTCCCGCTTCCTTTAGTCGAAAAACACCAAGTGCCGTTATCCTCGAGGGGAAAGTCGGTCACAATGTGCTCAGAGACTAACTGGTAGTCGCTGGCCCTCGTGATGACATAGAACTCTATCATGTCCGAGGCGGTTCTGCGCGTTTTAATGTAAACGAGATCACCATTGAACGACATGGTCCAGGTCCCGTTCTCTTCCTGGCCAAAGCAAGAGCCCTTGTGGAGGGCAAAGCGCTGATAGTGACTATCAGCAGTGGCAACGTGAACTTCGATTTTACCACTGCCCGTGTCACGGGTTTTGATGTAAACCAAATCAGCCTTGCCACTTCCGGTCCAGTCCCGCATCAGCCAGGTCCCATTCTCTTCGGCAGCAAATGCGCTCCCAACATGTTCAAAATGATCTCGAAACCTGGATTTGTTGCTTCCCGCATGAACCTCCACTTTTCCAGTACCGGTCTTCCTGGTCTTGATGTAGACCAAGTCTTGAGTTCCATTTCCAGCCACGTCACCAAACGTCCAAACACCATCCTCTTCAAGATTGAAGACGGTATCATCGGCGAATACTTTCTCCTGGTACGCCACCTCACTCGGGAGCTGCTTCAAACGCTCCTGCAATTCCTCAATCGTATCGTAGTGTTGGAGGCCGTCAGTCAGTGATTTTACAGCCACCTTGACTCCAAGAAAGACGGCATTTTCATTGTTTATGATGGCAGTTATGATATCATCAACTTCCTTTTCGTCTTCTGCTAGATTCAAAAATCGACCGAGGTTTCCATAGATATATGATCTGTAATCCTGCCGAGCCAGTTCGTTCAGTCGAAGAGTGGGGAGTGCTCCAAAAGCGGCCTCAAACACTTTCAAAGGTCTGCTTGATAGAATAGCTTTAACATTTGGTGTTTTTGTAAACGCTTCAAAGAGGTCCGCTAGTTTGTTCATGTCAGCATCGCCTGTTTGGAACTCGTCCAGTCCGTCAACAAGGAGAGCCATCTTCATGGGTCTTTGGGCTTGTTTTGTCAAAATGCGAAACGCGCGCTTCAGATGTTTGGGCGATGGAAAGTCTGGCCAGTTGACTTCGGCCTTGTATAGGTCCGGGAATAATATCTGGCCCAGTTCTGGATCCCATTCAAGTGCCTGAAGGATGATGGATCTCAATAGGCCCAGCAGTGATCTTGTCAGTGAGGGCCCATTGCCCCAGGCATAGTAAGATGCTACCAGCAACGGTTTTTCACCTGCCCAAAGCAAAAGCGCATCTTCTGTTCGAGGGTCCTCACTCAAAAACTTCATTAGTGTTGACTTTCCGGAACCGGCCTTGCCGTTGATCCAATACAGGCCGCCCTCGTCGGCTTTCAGCCAGTCGACAAAATTGGACCAGCTGCCGTTAGTATCACTGGAGCCATAGATCCATTCAAATGTGTTTTTGTCGCGGGGATCAATGCTTTCATAGCGCTCATGCCTGTCATCAAATGACAAATGATCCTTGATCTTGCTTAAGGTTGAAGCTTGGTGATTTTTTGGCCCTTCCATATCCGAAATGGAAGCCTGACTGAGCATGAGTTTGATTTCAGCAAGGCTCGAGGTTACTTCGTCGTGCCGAGATTCGCTGTTTGCCATCTCCTGGCGATTTAGAAGATATATCCTCTCCATCTCATCTTTGATGACATTGCTCATGACACTGCTCAAGTCTTGTTTGCTGTCTATGATAATCTCGACAATGGATCGTGTGCGTTCATCCAGTGCCTTCAACGATGCAGTCTTCGCGAACGCGTTCCTATTTTCTTCACGAGCAAGGATCGACACAGCACGGTCTAGTTGATCTCGCATGCTTTCCAACCGAGCTTTACTGTCTTCAATCTCACCACGCTTCCAGATGGACTTTGCCACGATGCGGAAGCGAACGCTAAACGATGCATCTTTCCCAGCCTGGAGACCCTCCAACTTGTGCAAAAGTGTGGTGGCCCCCTCGATAACTTCAGCTGCGAGGTTCTGGACGTCCTGAAACTCTTAGTCTCAAACGCACACTCTGCGCAATAGTGGGGAAAGCAACTTACTCGAAGCGCATCGCGCAGAGCAGATGTCGATTCACCATCCGTACATTTCCACGCCCTAACCTTTTCGCAAGACGACTTGAGGCTTTTTGCGAGGACCTTGAGGTCACCAACAGAACTAACCGTGCCGGTCGCCTTGACCTCCTCTAGAATTTCGTAAACAGTTTTGGAAAAGTCAATAACAGCAAATATGTTCACGGCCAGCCCCAAGGCACTAAGAGGATCCATATTGGGCTTAAGATAGCGAATAGGCAAAGAACGCAGTTGAAGATGGGGTGCCTATTTATCGCATGTCAGCCTCAAATCTGATGAGTGGATTCGGTGTGTCACGTGATAGGGTCGCAATGGAGTCAAGAGTCAGGTCTGACTCTGGTCTGGGAATCAATCCTGAGATTCGCTTCTGGGAAACCACAAAGGCCTACAAAGAGGCTCAAACGCCATCATGAGCATTTACTATACAGGTAATGAATCGCGCGTCTCGTTTTGTTCAACATGTCTGTTCCTTTAAACAGGTTTCAGATGATTGTTTGCAAACTACTGCTCAATTTGTTGGTTGAGCTGTTCTTGCGTGTTTAGGTTTCCTTGATAGACTCTCATCTCCTAGTCGATACTACATCAAGACAGTTCTCTTCCACAACTTGGTAGGCGTTGATTGGTTCATTGATAACACTTTATGGAAATAACAGTCGCCTGGGGCTGAGCTTTCTGTTGATGGGACATCATGATGGCATGTTCATTTAAAAAAAAACCATAAGTATGCGGCTAAGATATTATACAAGACATTTTTCTTGGGCTCTACCATTTAGAGCTTGCTAGGCTTAATGAGGTGGACGTTGACAGGCGAAATGGCCTTGCCAGACTCGGTGAAGGAGATGATGTTCTGCATGCCCAGGCGCTCGAAACCAATGTGAGAGTCCAGCGATGCACCGGCGTTGTGGGAGAGGAGCTCGACGTTCTTCATCTTGACGAGCTCGGGGCTGATGTGAGGCTCGTTCTGGAAGACGTCGAGGCCGGCGGCAGACAGGTGGCCGCTCTTGAGGGCCTCGACGAGGTCGGCCTCGTCGATGAGCTTGCCGCGAGCAATGTTGACCAGCCTGGCGCCCTTCTTCATCTTGGCCAGACCGGCCTTGCTGAGGAGTGTCTCGCCGGCAAAGGGCGTGGCAACGAGGACGCAGTCGGCCTCGGCGAGGAGGGTGTCGGCGCTCTTGTGGAAGACGGCCTCGAGAGACTTCTCAACCTCGCTTGAGGCCTGGACGACGTCGTTGTACAGAATCTTCATGTCGAGGGCCTTGTAGGCCTTCTCGGCGATGCGGCGGCCAATGCGGCCGAAGCCGATGATGCCGAGGCTGAAGCCGCTCGGGTTGCGCGACACGGGGGCCAGGTTGCGGTTGGCATCGACAAACTGGTCCTTGTCGCCGGAGCGGGCGGCAATGGCCGACCATGAGAGCAGGCGGAATGTGGAGATGATGAGCCAGATGGCGGCATCGGCCACGGACTCTGTGCACGCGGCAGCGGCGTTGCAGTAGATGATACCTATAATTGCGTGTTAGCACGGTGGAATTCCGTGTCAATTGATTTTCAAACTTACCTCGCTTGGCCAGGGCAGCAGTGTCGACCCAGTCGAAGCCGGCTCCGGCGCTGGCGTAGATCTTGCACGAGGCGGGCAGAAGCGAGATCAGCTCGTCGTCCCAGTTGCCCATCTCGCCGCCCGTGTTCCAGAAGGGACGGTAGATGGCGGTGAAGTCGCCAAAGGCCTTGCTCTTGAGGGCCTGGATGAACTCGGCGCGCGGCATGCTGTACGAGCGCTTGATTTCGAACTTGGCCGTGAACTCCTTGTACAGGTCATGGTTCCAGCGGATGTCGTCGCCGAGCTGCAGAACGATGGGCTTGGCCATTGTGAATGGATTTTGCTTTGAAGCTTTTGGGGCTGGGGATTGAAAGGGCAATTGGGGCCTCTAGGGGGATGCTTTCACGAGAAGAAATGGGAGATGGCCCCTGAGACGAATAAATACTGGCCTCAAGATGCAATACAGGCCCCCCAGCCCCGAAATAATCGTATGGCAACGTACTTTACGGATTGTCTGCCGAGTCGCCCGCCACCGCCCAAGGAATCCCGAGGCCCGGAAATGCGCGTCTGGCCCCCTGATTGGCTCCCAACGGGCGCGGGTCCCACCCCCAGGAGTGTGGGGGTGCGGGTGGCATTCGGGCTTCTGTCCGACTCAAATCGAATCAGCATCGAGATTCGAGAGAAGTC
Organism: Calonectria pseudoreteaudii; assembly: GCA_001879505.1. Taxonomy (NCBI): domain Eukaryota; kingdom Fungi; phylum Ascomycota; class Sordariomycetes; order Hypocreales; family Nectriaceae; genus Calonectria; species Calonectria pseudoreteaudii. Next base: position 277,303 of record KV875252.1, on the reverse strand, counting down.
CGGGGGCGTAGCGTCCATGGACTTGTGTCCAGGGCCGACGGTTTTCCCCAGACGAGGGCGATTCCGTACCTTAAATAGTCTACGATGCTGCAGGTGGAGAGATCGGGTGGAGAGATCAGGGGGGGACGTGAAGCGCCAGATGCAGCCTTGGCGGCTTGTTCGGCGAGATAACGGCCTGATTGGGAACCATGGGCGGGCGCATGTATGTCTATAAAATCAGTCCTGCTTCTATCTAAAAGCAACCCCAAAGCTCATGGATATCAAAAAGCAGCAGTAGCATTTTTCTCTATTTTTAACCTTGCCTTCGTCCCCAGTCCTCAAACCCAGTCAATCTGTCTCCTAGTAAGCCGTCCAATCCACATCACCAACCAAACCCAGCTCAATATCAAAATACCTATACCTAATACACGTATTTGTCGATCTTGACTGACTTCATTTCCTAGTTCCAAAAACCTACTCCTTCTTTTTTATGCGTGGGAAACAAATCCAAATCAACAGGTTCACCACAATCAGCGCCAGGATAATCGGTTGAAGCACTGCCACGCCCTTGCTCGCGGCAATCGCACCAATCGCAAAAGGAAATATTGTGCCACCCGTTCCGCCAAAAGCCATGCCAAATCCAATGGCGCTGACGTGAATGTGCTTTGGCAGCAACCTGGCCGTCATCATGACGGCGCCGGGGAAGAGAGGGCCCAGAAAGAAGCCAAGGAACGAAACAGCCACGGCTGACACGTAAAACTGCGGGACGAGCCAGAAAACGAGCTGAAGAGCAAGACAGGCGGCAATGTAAATGCTAACGCACAAGCGCTCGCCGTAGCGCTCGGTAACAAAGCCCAAGCTCGCGCGTCCAAGTGCGTGGCCGCCCCAAAACCCAGACACGGATGCACCAGAGGCGTAGGGAGACGCCTTTCGGACCCGCAACATGAAGGTGACGACCCAGCCGCCCAAGCCAACTATCCACCATGGTCAGTCAGAAAAAGCCCTCAGCGAGTAAATATCAGTAATTGTTGAGTGCATACCTTCTATTCCCATATAAGTAAAAAAGAAGAGCGCCCCGAGCCAAGTTATCTTGGATTTCAGGGCTTCCCTCGTTCCAGCACCCGCGGAGTCGTGGGCATGCTCGGCACGATACATGGCGGCCGTCTTTGGCCAAAAGGTAATGACAAGGCCGACCAGCTCAAGGGCTGAAACTCCAACCTGCCAAGGATGTGAGCGATTTCAAACGGAAGCGAAAAAAAAGAAATTGTTAAAAAAAAATCGTACTCACCATGATGTAGTAAAAGTTATACCAGGGCAGCTCAGCCTTGACCACCATGGAGGTAGCAGCAAGAGGGGCAATCAAGGCGCCAATAGAATAGCACGAATGCAGGAACCCCTGGATGGTGTTGGCCTTATCCATTGCACCAATCCAAGCGCAGAAGCATGCGTCCGTCAGGCCGTTGCCGAAGCCACTCAGCACGTTGCACACGACAAGGACAGGGTAAGGTGGATGGAGGGACAGAGCGATGTAAGTTCCAAGATGAAAAATGGGCGCCATGATGGCCACGCCGCGCTGTCCGAACTTCTGGTGAATGCGCGCATTGGTGAAGGCGGCCACCGAGTAGCCAGCGAACGGGGTGAGAAAGATAAGCGAAACAATGGTGTAGCTCAAATCATAGTATTCTTCGAGCTATGTAGATGATTGAGTCAGCATGTTTTCTGCGGCGAAAATGATTCAAAAAAATAAAAATAAAAGAATAGGTTGCTTTACATATGGGATTAGGGCCTAAAAACATCAATGTTAGATATTCATCTCTTTTCAAAGAAGTAGGGGGTATACCGTACACCGGTGGCTCCATCATTCATGCCAGCAATGATAAAGGACAAAAAGCAAAAGGCAAGCCTCGGGGGGTTCCCTTTTGGATAGTTCCATCGTTCTATCTCTCCCTGCGCATCTGGCGGGGATTCGTCAGGATCCCTAACATTTTCCAAGGATGATTCAAAGGCAGCAGATGACGATGTCGCTTCCTTGGAGTCCTTGCCCTGGCTGATAACGCTGAGAGGAATTGATTCTTGCGGCGGCACGGCCTGTACCGTCGTCGTCGTCGAGGTCGCCATCCTGGTGAAGATGATGAGATGAAAAGGCGAGAGTGCGAATTTCAGCACCAGATCCCTTTTTTACATGCTACTACGCCGTCCTCATCCCTCCCAGTCTTGCTAAGCACCCACCAACGTAGTGGAGATCATCCGGGGAAGTGCCTCCAAACGTCGAGTTTAGCCGAAGAATAGCCAACACTCGACGCATCCATGATGCTTTTTTCTTCGTTGACGTTACGTATGGTCTTTTACCGATTCCGAAAAAGTCCCCGACGGAAGGCGGGCCGAGAGCGCGTGGGATGGAGGTCTAAGAACCATCAATTTGAGGAGCACCATGTGACACACGCGCAGACCGTGTCCCGCCGCGATTTGATGCTTGTGCCAAGCACAGCGTCACTACTATGTACACCGCTACGAGGAAACGTCCATCACCCCATAGCAATAGAGTCATTAGCGTCGCTTGTGAAAGGGAAAATGGAGTATTCATCTCAATATTTTTTTTTTAAAACTTTGCCCTCAACACTCAATCTAGCAGAAAAATGCCCTAAAGTGCTCGCTCATCCGATTCGCCACATACCAGCGCGATGTGAGTGTGGGGTAGACGGGTCAACAGTCGGTGCATGCGGAGACAAATCAAGGGATGAGAAAGATGCTTCGAGGCAGTGGGGAAAAACAATGTGGATGAACCTCACGCACGTGTTTATCCAACCGTATCCACAGCCGCATCATCATGATGGTCGCTCCTGGAGCTGTCGTTGCAAATGAGCCTCTCGCGATTGGGATCTAGGGTAGCTCAACCCGACTCCCGCACTTGGCCCAATCGAGCCATGAGCCCCGCGGGATTGATTGCCCTGTTCGTTATTGCTCCTCACTACTCACCCTTCATTCTCGAGTTGGAGTAAGCGCCCCCAGTCGCTCGAGGCCCTGGATGAAGCGCACCAAATGCTGCAGTAATTGCCGACGCCGCCATCGAAAGTGCGTTATCCAGCCCGGCGCGGCAAAATGCGGCGGCTGTCTCGAGGCCGGCAAGGAGTGCCGCTTTGAGTCCGACATTCGCTTCAAGCACAGCCATGCCCAGGACTTGAGAAATGCGCAGGCGACCCGAGAATCCCGGCCCAGTGCGCCCCGGTCGAGTATGTGATGAACCCTTGGAGAATGCGTCGGCGCCGCAGACACAGCTGATCAGCCCCTGCAGTTTCTTTTGTAACACCGCAAGGCGTCGGCGGCGAGTTTTCAGAAGCTTCAGAGCAGGAGTCTAGAAATGCTGCCCACGGTGTTCTCTCCTCACAAGATGGTGGAGAAACCAGATCGGATGGCGGGTCGACGACTGCAGGGATTCATACACCGCAATCAGGTGTCGAGGCGGATCAGATGCAAATTACAACAAATATCATACAGCACCACCAGACACTCACGAGCGTGCAACATACTCAATCCACCAATCCTATCCAGCCTGTCCCAAATACACCCGATAGCCATGTCTCTCGCTCAGAACAACCCGCTAAACTTACCGAGCGTCAGGCATTTTTATTCATGACATACATACATAAACTCGCGCCCTCGGTAAGTCAACCCTTCTCCAATTCAACCTCGGAAGCATAGCTGAAACCCGACCCCCAAGTCCGATGCTTGCGATGAGGCCCGACATTTCACCTTGGAAGTGCCACGCCTTGCGCTAACGGACCCCATGATCATGAACGGCGTACTTGCACTAGCGAGCGCCTATGATGCCCTATGCACCGGCGTGACATCGGATCTGGAAAGCACATACTACCACAACCAGTGTCTGGAGCTTCTTATAAAAGCCATTGCAAAGCCCTCAGACACGTGGGATTCTAAACTGCTCGCCGTAGTTGTCCTTGCGCGCTTGTACGAAGAGTACGACAACGAAAAGGATGCCAGCTATCACCATCTTAGCGGAACACAAAACCTCCTCAACCATGAGGCCGTGGCCGTTTTTGCGACCCAAGGTGGGCTTGCCGAAGCCGCGAGCTGGGTGCATCTGAGACAGGCCATTTACGTATATCTGGTACGGCGCGAACCCATCGACATTCGCTTGGAAAACTTTGAACGCTCCACCGTGTTTCAGCGAACGGACGATTCGGCATATGCAAACCGCATCGTCCATCTCTTTGCCAAATTGATCAAGTTCATGATACCAGTAGATGGGTCTCAGGAGGAGACAAGCCCGCACCAAGAGCAATGGAGGACTCTGGAAGGGGACATTTCCCAGTGGAACGAGTCGAAGCCGCTTTCCTTTTCACCAATTTACAGCAGGGATGCAGATCTAGGAGACGGGCGACCTTTTCCGACCATTTACATAGCAGCATCCGTCCCAGGTAAGCCAGCTGAAAGAAATATTCGTGTAGTTGGAAAGAAGCTCACATGTACAAGTCGTCGCGATGCAGCATTATTATGCGGCGAGAGCAGTGATTTGTCTACACGAAACCAACAAAAGGTAGTCCCAACGTGGGATATCAAGCAGCTCGTCGCAGGCGAGACGGAGAGGTATGAAGGGTTTCTGTATCATATTTTCCTGGTGCTAATGCAGACCTAGCAACGGATGACCACCCATCTTGGAATCCTCATGGGCCTGGCCCTTTCGAATGAACACGCCACCAACGCCTTCTACCTACCGTGCCATATGCTGTCTTTATGTAAGTCTCCGGCTACAGCTATCAGAATTCCAATCTCATAACTTCTTTCTTTTTTAGGTGGATATTGTATCCGTGACCCGGTTGAGAGAGACCACACTCTTCAATATCTCCAAAAGGCAAACATGGTACTTAAGTGGAAGACGCGTTCTTTGGCCGAAATGCTAGAATCGCAATGGAAAGAAATGGACGGGTTAGAAAAGAGAAATTAATTCAAAAACAAAAATTGCGTTAAAATTCTACGATGTGCTCTGTTCGTGCCAAGGACCAACCGGTTTTTTTTTTTTTTTTTTTTCGTTTCCATTCTAAATTGATTATTATTAATTATTCTACAGCCCGTCGCTAAACTCGTAATCCTTATTCCAGCGCTGCCCCTAGTTAGCTTTTGCCATTTTGATTGATTCTTGGTGGATTGCTACTCACTGTGTCCCATGGCCGACTGGAGTTGACAAATCGCAAATCGGTACCAAGTCGAATGCGGTTGCTAGGGTCGTGGTTGATGGTGGATGCATGGATCTGGCAGCACGGTTAAAACCGGTCAACATGGAAAAAAATATTACACTGATAACCTACCATGTGCGGTGTGTGAATCACGACATCTCCGGCTTCATATTCGCTCACAAGCCACTTCTTGCCGTACTTTCTTGCAAAGTCGGCTGGCCCCTCAGACAGGAAGCCCGTGCTCATCATGTTGGAATTGTAGGCGTTGCGCATCTCCTCGTCGCTCATGCCCGCCGCCTTTGCCTTGCGGGAAAAGTCTTCCTCAATCTCTTGGCCGAGCTTATCACCGTCCTGAAGGTAGATGAGGCCACCGCCCTGGATGTCGACATCTCCCATGGGAACCCAGGCCGTCATAGCAGTAGGTTCTCCATACCGCATAAACGATTGGTCGTAGTGGACGCCGATGGCGCGGTTGCCCGGAGTGTTGTTCCTGAGTAGCGTTCGCCTGACAGCGAGCGCAGACTCGCCCCATCCGGTCAGACGGGCCACGAAATCCTTCAAGACGGGGTGGTTGCAGAATCCTTGGACGCTGCCGTCCTCCGAACCAATGTACCACGGTTCGGTGTGGGCCTTTAGCGCTGCGTTGACAAACAAGGCCGCCTTGTCGGTAGATCCCGGTGGCGCATTCTTGACGCTTCCCGCTCCAATGCCGGGATAATCCGAAGCCTTGGCTGAATCATCAAAGATGCCATCGACCGGCTCTGTTCCAGGCTTGATGACCCCACTGGGCTCAAGGGACTTGAAGTATGCTTCGCGAGCAGCCAAGACGTCCTCTCGGGGAAGTAGGCCTTTTACGAGAACATATCCCTCTGCGACGTATCTCTTGTAAAGCTCCTCCAGGGGTTCGTTGGGGTACGAGAGCCTCATCTGCTCGACCTCATTTGCAGCGAGGGGACCATCATTGACGTGCAGCTGCACGCCTTGGATCGTTGCTTCTTCAACATGGGGCATTTTGAACAGATGAGAAGAGAAAGCCGGACTTTACAGAGGTTCGAGTACTCTTTTTGTTATTTTTTTCCGCTGAGACAAGGGAACGAATGCCTTGGTTCGAACTGCACTGGTCCCGGGCATTACATTTCAATCCCTTTTATAGGCTACTTGGAGAGACTGCTCTAGCGCGCGCTCTAGATGAAATTCCGCGGGCACTTTTTCCCAAAGTAGAAATCCCCACAAACTACCCCACGTTCTAAGATGAGGCGCAATCATGTGAACCAGACAGTGCTTATTCCGTGGACGAGGTTCGGGGAAAACATTCCGCTTTTGGCTACACTATGCCGTTTCATCGCCACTTGACTTCGAGTTGCGACATGTAAGATTCAACTTGCCAGCCTTGATTTGCTGGGTATTACCGTCTGGTAGTTACTCAGCGGGGTTTCACGGACTATCGGGATCCGCGGGTCAAATTCTGTAGCATGCGGAGTTTGCATTTCTGCAGCTTTCATGCATCATTATCAGATGCATGCACCTATTTAAAATAAGCAAGTTTGAAAATATCGCCATTGTATAATTCTTGCATATCCGTTATGAAGTCAAATACAGCGTGTTGTTCATGAAAAAGCTTTGTTTCGCACAAAAACACACCGCGAATCATGCTATCATGTATACCAACTACATTCAATGTCAGAGTTGGAGGATAATCTGTTGAAGAAAACGGAAATGATCAGAGACACGAGATAGCTTGTCTTATTGCCATGTGTAATATGGCCGTTAGAGTCTGTTATTTCTTTACGTTTTACGAGATATATTAATGCCTATCTCGGGTTAGATCAAACTTGTTCATAACAGAAGAAAGGCTGAGCTGTCGATTCCCATGTCCGATATAGACACATGCGAGTTTCCCGAGGGTTTGATTACATGATTCCGCATGTGTCGACATGAGAATAAGGATGCACCGATGTAAAACTGTTATCTGGCCATCGTCACTGAAATTATGTGTATACCACCCGCTACATATCGTCAATGAGTTGCAGCGTTTCCCTCATTTCTCGCGGATGATTCGCTAAAGCTTCCGGCCTCGTACGGCGGAGGCGCATCTTTCCTATTGGCGCCACATAACAGAACACCACGTAATGTTCCGGAAGCTCGTTTGCTGGTTGCTGAAGGCGGGCTTGGATGGACTTGTGATACTCGCTTAGCGGCCTTTGCCATAACCCTGGCACGTCTCTTCAACAAACAGAACATCACAGCTGCCAGCGCTATCACGGCTACAAGCGCGGATCCCAACACGGCGGCCACGATGACACCTGTACCCAGTCTTGAATCGTCGTCGTCGTCATCAAACCCAGCTCCGTTCATCTGCGGGTCGCCCACCCTGGTTTCGATGTACACATATGTTTCTGCTTTTGCGGCACTGCAGTACAGATCAAGCACCTTGGTCGCCGAGCTGAGAGCCTCGCTTTCCCCGCCGCCGCACACCGACGTAAGCGTCTCGACCCCCTGGGCCAACATGGAAGACACCTTTTCGGGTATCTTGTCCTTGATGCAAACGCACGACGCCAACGCCCGGGGTCCGTTGTTGGGGCACAGGCTTGCGGATTGCGACATGACGGCGCCGCTCAGCGCGCTCTTGCCACATGGCGGAAGCGCTGTGTACTCAACCATGTCAGTGATGTAGAACCACATGTTGCCTAGCGGGCTAGTTAAACTCGGCGTTTGTGGAATATCCTTGGCCAGACTGCAATACCCCGCGAAGACATCCCGCGCCGAGGCGACGTCGGCCGCATTGTCGAGGCAGTCTTTGCTAACGGCCACCTTTGCGACACTTTCCAGAGCCTTTGAGTGTTTTCCGTCATCGCACAAGCAGGATTCGAGTTGAGCTCCTTGCGTCGGACAACTATAGCTTTGAATCTAATAAAGAGTCAGGTGGTGTGAGTTCCGAAATGTGCCATTGACATACTATTGTCCCGACCGCCGACTGCAATCCCCACCGAGCACATGATGCCAGCTCAGTAAAAGCCGCTATATCTCCAATGCCTCCTGCTATGGGATGGCCCGTGTAAGCTGGGAAGGTCAGGGTGGTGGCATCCTGGTCGCAGTATTTCTCGAGGACCGTGTGCGCCAACATCCGGTGTTGGGTGGCAGCGTGGCCGCACTCTGCAATCACAGACGATCGAATCGAGTTCGAAACAGCTTCCAAGCTCGAGGTGCAGATGCATGCTTGCAAACGTGTGACATCACTATGACACCACCCTGACTTGGTGTATGGTTCAAGGGCCGTAGCGATGGCATCTTCAGCGCAACTTGCCTGGTAGGCTTGGTTAGCTTTTCGGCTCGCAATGCAAGGCGGTGACATGTACAAGAGAACTGTACAGGGGTAAATCGGTGATGTAAGCCAGATCGGCTGCGTTGGCTATTCCAAGCAACAGCACTAACGTGACTGGCCGCCGTCCAGCATCGCCCCAAAACATGGTCGTACGCGCTTTCTGAGCAGCAAAACGTGCCAATCGCCGACCCCTCACTGGGGCGCATTCGTTGTTTTTATCGCTTCACCTTTGGAATGCAAATTTCCGGCAGGTGGTCAGCCACTTAGCCATGTTACGAGGGTGGCGGCGTGAGCATAAAGGACGGACGAACTTAAAATCAGGCATTGCTATTTATGATGCTTCCCACGAGCGCCACCGCGTTCACGCGAACTGGATGCGGGAATAGACTCACAATGTAAAAAGAACTGCCGAGACACCCATCGAAGAGATCTTGGCTTATGTTTTGTGCGAATGATAATGAATACCTGCTAATGAAGATTTATTATAAGCCAGACGAGCCGTTTTGTATTTGTTGGATCCCAAATATCTGCATATGTGGTGTCAGTAGGATGCAGTCCGAATGAGCATATCGAGCAAGGATGTGATTTTTCTGCTCAAACTAAAAATTTTATTTCTTTATTTCCTCTTTTTTTTCTTCTCAAAAAAAAGAAGAAAAGAGGACAAAAAAGAGGACGCGTTGAATTGCACATTGGATAAGCTTAATTGAAGCTTGAGCTGTCGCACGAACCTTGGCCACTACGCCTCATGGTTTGTTTACTAGTGGAGACGACAGACGGAAAATTCCCGCTCGATACTATCATTATAGGCATCAATAAATGGTCATCTAGCTTATTGAGAATAGCAGTTGCAGCAAATCTACAATTTTGTGCACCAGAGGGGGGTCAAAGCAGGTAGCTGAACCATGACGCTGCCAACTTTGATTCCGCGACGGGCTTGATCTGCATCCTCAGACGCCTTTCATCCTTCAAAAGACAACTAAAGACTGCTGGCACTGGAAATCACAGATCAGCACCAGTCTAGTTTGAGGCGGTGAGCAACGAAACGCGGGGGGATCGTGAAATTAGGCTATCCAAACCAAGGCAATCCGCATCGGCCTCTTCCGAGCGTAAGGCTGAAAAGGCTGGATTTACTGCTTCTGGCTGCACCTAGTTTCAAGGCTAATCGCCTTTCAGCCGTGCGGGCCAACAGTTCCCACCCGGCCTTTTTTTTTTTCTTCTTTTCTTTTTTCGCGTTGCTAGTGGAGATGTGGGAACAGGGTCTTTGCTTTCGGCGTAAAAACTAGCCGGCTTATGACCATCTCTCACATCTGGCCAACTGACCACACCCAACACACGTCATTCTCGAAAGGGTTTTATTCAAAGTGGACAGGAGTAATACCGGAAGATTCAAAGCCCGTGATGACAGTTCTACTGGGCTAAGAATTGGGCCCTTTGAATCAGTAATGATTTGATCAAATGTTGGCGCGCTGGCACGCCACCAGGATCACAAAATAATAATTTTCAACTTCGAAGGACGGTAAACCAACTAGCCACGGTCACTGATTTTCGCCATTACCGTGTCGGGACCCCGAGCAATTTTCCCGGGCTAGACAGCTTCGTAGCTGCAGCTGTAAATCTCTGACCAATACTTCCACCACTATATATCTCGTGATGAGGAGCTGAGGCCCATCAACCTTGCGACCAGCGCAATAGTGGCCCACTTCGTTCTCCAGCTCGCTGCTCGCCAACCAGTTTTGGACATGGCGCTGCAGCTGGAACAAATTAACCGTGGGCTAAAAGCAACAAGGCGAATGAGGCGTCGTCTGTGCCAGGTCCCGAGTCCCATAAGCATAAATGAATTAGGCACTGTGATTACTCACTCCCTAGCCGCATCACGCTCCGTGGCCCAACCAGACGGCAAGAATTTACGAGACGGCATCACTCGTCCTTAGCCCGGTAAGGGCGCCGCCACCTGCCCTGCAAGGCAGATTTCCCCTGCCTTGGTGAAATCATTTCCTGACCTCAAGTGTAGAAGCTTGCGACACTTGATATAAGTTGGGCGAGCCGTGGCTTGGCTTGCATGCTAAGTTCATCGCCTTCCTTGCCAAGTCGTGTTTCCTCCCAGAGAAACATCATCAACCGACACGCAAGATGTTGAGGCTGGTGAGTGGCTAAATAACTGGAGCCGCTATAACACCAAGGAAATGCTCTACCGAGCAATAAAACCCGCAACGATAGCTCTTCTTTTCCTAAAAAATTAAGACTCTTTTAATTCTCAATTTAATAGCTTAATATAACTAATCTAAGTAATATAATAATTATGAGCCTGGATAGCTTAGTATATACTAGTAACTTCTACTGATATAATAATTATATTTTATCTATTTAGTATATTACTATTTTCTTAGAAATTTTTAATTTTAATTCTTAAGACCTACTTTATAGCTCTAGAGAATATATAATAAAAATAATTCTTATTATAACTAATAATATTAGTCTTTTTATAATAATAAAATTATAAATAAAAGATTAGTAGATTAATTAGATCTTTGTTTTTTATATTTATAGCTTATTATTAGAGATATAGAAGTATATTAACTCTAAAAGAAAAAAGTAGTTAATTGATATATATAAAGAGTTATTAATTTTAATTTTTAAAAAGATAAAGAATATTATAATATAGTAGTAAATTTGTAAAGAGTATGAGTAGGGAGTATTAATAAGTATAAAAATAATTACTAGAGTTAAGTTTAAAATAGATATTAATTAAAGAAATAGTTAAAAGTATAATAAAAGAGTTAAAGTTAATATATTTATTTGAACTTAGATTATTTAAATAATAGAAACTATATAATATAACTTTATAATTACTAAAGTAACTAAATAGAATAAGGAATATACTACTTAGTAGTTTACTAAGTAAGTTATAATAAAATTTTCTAAAGAATAATAGAGTATATAAGAAGAAATTAAAAAACTTTATAGAAAGTGTTTTAATAATATTAAATATATAAATACTTAACTATAAGTATAGTATTCTAAGTAGTACTTGATTTAAACTAGAGCTAAAGTATATAAAGTATTAGATATTTAAGGTTCTTTTGTTGTGAGTGATTTTCTTAAGGTAGTAGAAGTATGGTTTTCTCTAGAGTAAGTAAAAAAGTAATTCTAAAAGACTAAAGAAAATATAAAATTAGATAAAGAAATCTTATCTCTAGAGTAAATAAGAGAATTATTTAATATAACCCTATTAGTAAGAAGAAAAAGCTATAGAGTATTCTTTATACTAAGTATAAGTTCTAATAAACTAAAATAAATAGAGAATAATAAGTATTTATATAGAAAAAGTTTCTATAAATTTTAGTTTATATAATATATATATCTTTAATATACTCTTATAGGAAAGTTAGACTTTAAACTTAGAGAGAACCTAATAGTTAAGAGTATTATTATAATCTTAAAGAACTTTTAAGATCTAAAATAGAATAAATTTTAAGAAGAAATAACAAAGAATAAGTAGTTTAAAAGTGTATAAAGCTCTGTAATTACTATAAGAAACTTTATAAGATTAAATATATTATATATTATTTTTAACTTTATAATTTTATATAATCTTTAGTACTTAGTAATAGTATTTTTAATACTTAAAAGCTAAGTTTATTTATTCTTTAAGAATATACTAATTAATAATTATAATACTCTTTACTTTATTAATAGTATTGAAAGGCTAGTTCTAGGAATCTTTACTAAGTTAAGAGGATTTATTGAATTAGGTATAATATAATTTCTAATTATTAGAAGAGGTAAATAATTAATAATAAATCTCTTTATTGGGCTAATAGGTGAGTAGATTAGTTATTTAGAGCTATTTGATATTGTTATAGTAGAAGGTTTTTATATTAATATTATCTTAGAAACTCTGTTATGTAAGGTAGGTGTATAGTATTATAACTTTAATAACTTATTATATATAAGATTAATAGATTAAAGTGTAATTATCTTAAACTATATTAAGATATATAATATTATCTTTTTTAAATATAAACTAATTACCTCTTATTTATTATCTTACTAACTAATACTCTATAAAGTTATTTTAATTAATAATATAAGTATAATAATATTTATTAACAAACTAGTTCTAAGTAAACAAAGCTTTTTCTATTACTATAGACTCTCTAGAGACTCCCGAAAACTAAGAGAGGATTCAGAGGAACTATAGTATAAATAAGTAGACTACCTAGGGCTAGAAATGCTAAGAAAACTAGTAAAGTATATATAGAATATATAAATTAAAGGAATAATAAGAATAGATTGTAAAATATATACTTAAATATATACTAAGTAAATAATATTATATTATTTACTAAGCTATTACTTTTTAAGACTATTTTAGTATATATATTAAGACCTTTAAGATTACCCTAGAGTAAAGGACAAGTCAAACTAGCTTTTAGTTATTAAAGACAAATATAGTAGTATATTATATATTTAGCTTATTATAAATAAAAAAAGTATTACTATATTTAATAAGTTATTCTAGTTTAAAAACTAAATAAAAAAGTAATTTAAACTCTCTATTTATATATTATAAAGTAATAATAATATATTAGTTATTAAGATTAGAGGTAAAATACTATATAAAGATTAGGTATATAATAAAGGTATAGATTTAGAGCTCTCTTTAGCTAAAACCCATAAGCTAAACAGTAGTATTAAATATATAGGTTAAGAAATTATAAATAAGTTAAATATAATATTTAATAGAGTAAATCTCTTAATATACCTATAGTCTAAGAGTATAAGAATTATTATATACTTACTTAATATATCTCTAAAATAAGATATAAATTAGTTATTACTATTGGAAATATTAGATCTTTAGTTTAAATAGAAAGTTCTATTACTAATAAGAGAGTATTTAATTGATCTAAGACCTAATTAGAGTGGTGTATATGTATATAGATATTGTACTTATCTTTTAGTTAAAGGAAAAGTATTAGAAAAAGAGAAAAGATTAATAAAAGTTAGTTTTAGAGGTTATATTAGATACCTAGTTAGCTATATAGCTAGTAATATATATAGGATTTAGATACTTTGTTTAGATAAAGTTATAATAACTTATAATATATAATTTAATAAGTTTATTTATTATAAACCTAATAAGGAATGTTTGGCAGAGTAAATAGTTATCTAGTTATTTAATTAAGTGGTCTAAATTAAAGAAGATAATAATAAAGAAGTTATTTATAATATATTATTTTTAGGATTATAAATAGTAGGTTTAAACTTAGAAGTAAAGGTACTTGTGAGTAAAGAAATAATTAAATAAAGTATATAAAAGAATACTAAGTATATACTAAATTAGATACTAATTAGACTTTAAATACTAGAAGTAACTCTTGAACTAGAAAGTATATATACTAGGAACTTAGAAGAAGTTTAAATAAATATAAGTTAATTATTATAAGTAAGTAAATTAATAGATATAAATATAATAGACTAATATATTAGGGAATAGTTATTAAGTTTAGGGGTGGATATATTAGAGTAGATAGACTAAGAGTCTTTAGTACCTAAGTAGTCAGAGTATGAAATAATAAGTTATTAAGTAGAAGAAATAGTAGTTATATTAGTTTTAATTAAAGATAAAAGTATAATTATAGTAATAATAGACTTACTATAGATTCTTTTACTATTAGAGTTCTAGCTTATATATAGGAGAAGTAAAGGTTAATAGTAATTATCTCTAACTTTTAGTATATATAGTAATATATATTACTAAGTAAAGCTTATATACTAAAGTAAGACTCTATCTTAGAAAAGGAATTAAACTTTAAATAAAAGAGAATTAAGGTTTTTAATTAATTTCTTTATAATTAATTACTATAAGCTAGAATATAAGGATTTATAAAGTATTTAAATAGTATTTTCAGTGATAATAAGAGTATTTAAATAATAGAAAGCTATTTGTAAGAGTACAATACCGAATTAGCTTATACTATACAAAGATAACTTTATTAAGTTTTTACAGAACTAAAGAGAGATATTAACCTACTTATTAAGAGAGTGGTTTAAAGAAGTTATACACAGGGAAGTTAAAATACTAATAGATAAAAGAACTTAGAGATAAATAGAGTATATGAAGGCTAGGTCTAAACCTCTATTACTTAAATAGGTATTTATATATAAATTTAATTAAGATAGTATTCTAAAGAGAATCAAGGTATAGTTATATGTATATAGAGACTTATAGGAAAGCTCTATAATCAAAAGTATATATACTATAATACTTATAATATATTTATTCTATATTATTATAGTTTTAATTACTTATTTTAACTTAAAAATCACTTAACTTAATATTGTTAATATATTTATTAATATAGTAAAAGATAAAATAAGTATATTAATAACCTATAAGCTACCTAAAGGTTTTAAGTAAACTAGTATATATATTAAGTTTAATAGAGTATTATATAGGCTAAAAGATTTACTTTAATTATAGTTTAATAAGTTTATTTTAACTCTTACAAAGCTAGGGTTATAAACTAGCTTAGAAGAGCCCTGCCTGTTCTATACTAAAGCTTGTAATATATTTATTATATTCTTTGTAGATAATATATTAGTTCTATATTATAAGAACAATATAAAAGCTATTCTAAAAATTATTTAAAGTATTAAAGAAATATATAAAATAATTAATAAAAATAATATATAATAGTTTCTAGGTATTAAGATAGTTAGAAATTACTTTAAGTATAAGATTTACTTATCTTATAATATATATATCGAGAAAATAGTAATAAAATTCGGTTTAAATATTATAAATACTTATCTAATAATACTAATTCCTATAATAGAACTATTCAAATAAATAGACTAAGTAACTATACTTGAAATAAAATTATATTAGGAGAAAATAGGTTTTTTGTTATATACAGTAATCATGATTAGGCTAGATATTATATTTATAATATTATCTTTATCCTATTTCCTTATAAACCTAAGTCAGGAATATTATAAAGCTATAGACTAAGCTATCCGATATCTATTTATTATATAAAGTTTTACTATTTAGTATAGATAGAGTATTAAATTATAAGTTATAGTAATTACTAATAATATCTTATTTATTGATAATCTTAAGACTTAGAAGTCTTTATAAGGCTATATTATTAGCTTATTTGGTAGACTAATTATATAGAAGGCTACTTACTAAACTATAGTAACTATATTAATAACTAAAGTAAAACTACTCATTTTAGAGTATATAGTAAAAGAGATAATAGGACTTAAGTACTTATTTAAAGAAATTACTTTTAACCTAGAAACCAACTAGGATATATACTATAACAATATATAGTCTATTTATCTTATTACTAAAAAGAGTAGTAGAATAATTATATATCTATAATATATAGATATAATAAATATATAGTTATAGTAGGAATATAAAAAGAGCTCTTTCGAGGTAACCTATCTAGAAATAAGGCAAATATCTATTGATAGGCTTACTAAAGTACTATCCTATTAGTGCTTTGAATATTTTAAAGTATTACTTAATATAATAGACCTTAGCTAAATAGAGTAGAAAAATAATAAATTAGAATATAGTTTAATTAAGAGTATATAAGCCCACAGGTTTAACCTACATAACTTATTAAAATAACTATTTTTAATAAACTAAGCACTCTATAAGCTAAAAACTAGCTAATTTACTCTAATAAATACTTAATAGCTTTACTAAAAAGCTCTATAACCTCAGTATAGCATTTATTAATACCCTCAACAGTAGCCTTATAGCTAACTACTCTCTGAGTAACTAGCTCTCTATTACTTTACTTAAAAATAAAGTTCTCTTCTTTTAGTATATCGAAACAAAAGTAGAGGGACTTCTTAACTTAGTTAGCTATCTATATAGATAGTTAGTATTTGAGGTCAATAAGGTTCTAGTCCGTTCCTGAGAAGGGAACAGGAGCTTAATAAGGTCGGAACCTTGGAGTAGGTAGCCTAGATATATGTTTTTTTATATAATGGTACAGTGACTATAGTAGTTATTAGAGCTTGAAGGTAAAGTAATAAGAAAACTCTTCAAATATTATATTCTAATATAATAAAACAATACAATAACCTACTAAAGCTTGTGTATTTAAACATATATATATATACACTATAAAACTATTGTGAAATATATATATATATAGTTAAAGAAGATATTGATGTAATAATGTATTATATATAAGGGTTATAGCCCACCTAATAATAGATTGACTACTTGATATAGGTAAGCTATTTTAATAGTAATACTTATTAGTTAGGATATAACTAATATCTTATAAGGGACTAAAGAATATAGGTTAGACTATTTAATTATATAGTAATTGACTAATAATACTATACTAACTATCTAGAGTATTAGGTTAATATAAGGTCTAGTGATTTTAATTAGAGATTTAAGATTAATTTAATTCTCTGGGAATATTAGTTATTAAAGAAGTAATATTATAATAATAATATTAGATTTATTATATAATAAGAAA
>KV875252.1:110415-233828 GCA_001879505.1 Calonectria pseudoreteaudii | reverse complement strand
CTATAACCTGTCTTCGGAATTGATCTCCGAGCTAGCTCGTTTTCACGAAACATTGTGGGGAGACGAGAACCCAGGACATGCTAGCTACCAGGCCGCCCGAAGGACCCGGAAGTCCCACCATGGTTGCAACCAGTCTGTGCCTGCGGCGCACTACTTTATTTATTTCTGGACAGGGCCAACGGACTTTTTTTCCGTGCGGTGCGTGCGTGCGGTGTCAGCGCAACTGATGCTGGACGAAGCTATGGATGCCCCCAATTCCTAAATGTGGTCCATGCTAGCTTTCAAGGCATAAAGGCCAAGGCGAGCAAGGAATGCTAATAAGAGTCGTGCGACAGCGAGCACGCGATCAATCCATGGGCCAGAGGGGAGAGGAGGGGTTTTTCTGCTTGGCTCCTCCGTAAACCAAAGTAAAATAAAAATAAAAATATACGTCGTAAAAAAAAAATGTCTCCCCGTTATTTAATACGTCAGTAAATAAAAAAAGGAAAAAGGAAAAAAAAAAAACAAGACATGTTTCACCTCACGTGCGCCAGGGTTCCTTGGAATTTCACAACCGCTTCACCCAAGAAAGTCTGAATCGTCCGTCCTACCGATGGTGTAACGGCTTTTCCATCCGTTCGACTTTTTTTTTCTTACTGCCCCCTTCCCTTTACCTGGCTGTCTCAGATGAGGGGGGTGCTCAAACGCGCTCGCTCTAAACAAATGAATGATCGCCGTCGCAGCGCCGCACCTGTCCAAACGTTGGACCTGACCCCGGAATCCGGCTCATTTGGAACAAAGCTTAGCTTTCGGCATGGGCCCGTGAAACCGCCCCCCCCCCCCTCTCTCTCTTCACCCTCACCCTCACCTTCACCTTTGACTTGTTCAAACCGGCCTTTTGACTCTGCACCCGCGCGCGCGTGTGTGAGATGTGATGTGAATTCAAAAGAATGACATGTTGCGCTCTGGCCCTCTGGAGTCCAGGCCAGCCACAGAGACGGTGTGTGCGCAAGGCGCAGATGCAAGGGGGAGGTAGGGAGGGAGGGAGTGGTAGTGGTAGTTAGTAGTAGTTCATCACCAGCACACACACACTGTTCGTGGCCAACACGGAGACGCTGAAGCAAAGGATCGCAGGATCACCCAACAGCCAAGCCCAACAGGCAGCGGCCAAGCAGTTCGGTTTTGCAAACTTAAAAGGCTGTATGGTTTGAAATGACACCAGTGCTGATCCATCCACACGGCTGTGTTGCATGTGGTCGTCTCGTTAAGAACCGAAACTTGAGACGGTGATCGCCCAGTTGGCTCGGCCTCAATACCCACGCAGTACCCACCAACCATCCACCCATCCACCCATCCACCCATCCACTACACGCACAGCCAGCCGAAGCCGAAGCTATATGCATTGACACGCCCTGGGTCCCCCTGGCGTAAACAAGCTCTTTGGGAAACTTGGCAGGCGACCAGGAAGTCCCGCCCGTGATGCAACCTTGTTCGGCTTTTTGCATCTAGAAGCGTCGCAGCCCCCTCTTCCTTCGCCCTACGCCAGCTCCATCGGAAGAAGGCGAAGAAAAAAAAACCAAAACCACCGAGTTGAACTCCCCGCGCCAGGACTTCTTCTCGTATGCCACGTCATGATGCTTTTTCGGTTTTTTTCGCATCCTCGCGAGGCGGCGTTCGGCGATTCGCACAACGTACCCGCCCGACGGGCCAGCGCCACTTTGGGACTAGCCATCTGTACGAGACCATCAATACCCGCCGCTGAATAATGCCATGGCAAAGGACCAGATCATCTAATCACCATCAATGTGCATATATACAGAAGTGATCAAGGCGGGTAGATTAATTATCCATGGGGTGCATGGTAGGGCCAATACTTTAAAAAAAAAATTATCATTTATTTAATCACTAAAAAATAAAAATAACAGTAAAAAAGTAAAAATGACACAACACCACCTTATCCCCCCCCGTCAGCTCGGTATTATCCTATCGATGCGGTGCATGGCTTCGGCAGATCCCATCCGACACCTTAAATCCTTAATTTACGTCAAACAGCACCAACACCAACACCAACACCAGCGCCAAAAAAGAATGAAAAATAATCCTACTCCAGGCTGTGCACTGCAAACCACGAGACCGTATCCAACAGGGCGCCAAAAGATGCCAGGCTTTTTTCTATTCCTACTGGCTCCAGCTCTGGCTCACCGGCGCCAGCGCTCTATCACATAGTCTCTGTCCTGCCCAATCTCGTTCATGACCTCACGAGTGCGCTCCATGCTGCGGTGCGCATCCTCCAGCATCTGCTGCCGAGCACGGGCGTACTCGGCATCGTGCCTCCTCTGGAGATCTGCGAGGCGGCGGTCCTTGTTGCGCTGCATCTCGTCCAGCTCGGCCTGCGCCCGTTGAAGCTCCAGCGCCTGCTGAGCCTCGAGCGCTGCCGCCGCCGCCGCCGCCGCCGCCTCCTCGGCTGCCCTCCGGTCTTGACTCGCATCATAACCACCACCACCTTGGGGTTTTGGCAGCCCATACGGGAGCGTACCCGTCCACCCTGACTGCTGTTGGTGCTGCTGCGAGAACCAAGGCGATGGCGATGACCATGTTGATGACGAAGCTGCTGCTGCGGCGCCGGCGGAGACATCTGGCCGCCGCGGAACCCGCGACTGAGACGCTGCTGGCGGCTGATTGGTTTTGGCGTGTAAGGATGCCTGCTGCTGCTGCTGCTTGTGTTTCTGCTCCTGCTCCATCTGGCTCTGGACCTCGTATGGCACGGCGTGCTCGGGAAACACCCGTCTCGGCACGTCACCCCGCTCCCTCCAAACGGCTGGCTGGTAGTTCTGGAAGATGAGGTTGGTGTAGTCGCAGAACCTGGCCGGGCTGTTGAGCGTGTCCATCTTCCACATCCGGATGAAACCCCGGCGGGTCAAACATGCCATCATCTGGGACGACGGCGACGACGTCCCTACTGCTCCCGTTGTCGTCGCAGCAGTAGGGCGGCGCCGTCTCAGCTCGTACTCAAAGCCAAAGTACTCGTAGCCCTGTTGTCTAAGAATAACATCTGCCTCCTGGATCTTGTCCGGGGCCCCTGCGCTCACCAGCGCCGTTCTCCCTGTTTCCCGCAACCGCGCGCGCGCGCGCCAGTTAGAACAAAGTGGCTGAATTTACGGGAAAGAGGGGAGGCGGGGGGGAGAGGGATGATGGATAGAGGGATCGGCAACAAAATTGGGATGGTGATTTAATTTTTGGAGCGTATTCTCTCTCGCCTTACTCACAGATATTTTCGTCTATCGGCAGCTCCACGAGATCAAGCATGTACGATAGTGCCTCCGGCGTTACAAGCCCCGTCCCCTCGCTGTCGATGCAGTCGAAAATGGCCGAGGCCAGGTCGACAAAGCTCGGCCCCGCCTCGAGCGTCTTCATGTCAAACATGGTGTCCCATGTCGCATCATGAGGAGGCAGCGGCGGCGGCCTTCCGGCACCCGCAGGGCTGCTGGGCGCCGCCGCCGTGTAGCCGCTCATCCTGTGCACCGTCGTCCTGTGGCCCATGTAGTGAGAACCCGTGTACACCTTGAGTATCGCACAGTTGGCGCACTGGTCGTAGTCGCCGCAGTATTCGCAGTGGACCCTCGCCTTTTGGGCCGGGATGCTCTCGGAACACCCCGCACAGGTGTAAAGCGCCATTCTTCTCGTCCTTTTTTTTTTTTTTTTGGTCCCTTCCTTTTCTTCGCAGCAAGTCACTTTCGGTTGGAGAAATAAACGAAAAAAAATAGTGCGCGATCTCGATCGACACCTCTGGGCGTACGTTACAGCAAAAAAAAAAAAAAAAAAAATGGCCAGGGGGTGCAGACGCCGAGCAAGTGCTGACGCCTAATTAGTAAAATAAGCTGATATTTGTATTGAGAAAAAAGCCGCTACCCACCCCCTCCTCTCCCTCCTCCTCCTCCCCTTTCGACGTGCCCGCTTTCTCAATGCCCAAGACGGCCTCAGCTGACTGGGCGGCCTGGCCGGGTATCGCCTCTGGCGCGCCACAAAAGACATGCCCCATGGCGCCATCCGACCGAAACGGCATAGGAGAGGGACCTGCCAAGCTGCCACCATACCCCAAATAAACGAGCTATTGGTCACGTGGCTGACTCTATCATGCTAGCTATTGACGCCGCAATGTCGGTTTTCCTTTTTTCCTTGCTTTTTGCATCACCGCCAGTGTCATGCTTGCAATGACTCGTCTCGATAGATATCAGTCTACATGCATCTCATCTCTAGGGGCCTGTCATCGTAATCTGTCCGTTTTTTCCAACTCAATGCGAAATACAGGGGGAAGAGCTTAGCACTGATTCACCATCTCGCACCCATCTCTCGGAACCCCAATCCTGTACCCCCAGCAATCATGCCATGATATGACGATCCGTCGCTAACTAGCGAACTGAACGTGGTTCATTTGGGAATATTCATGCTCCACTGTTTTGTGATTCTAGATTGTCTTGGTTTGGAATGGCTTGTTCGAGCGGTGGGACTGGGTTCCAGGCCTGTCATCATGGTCCAGCTCAGCAATCGGCTGATTGAAACATGATTGGGCATCGATACAGTCCTAGGCCTATCGTTTGCATTCGACAGCATGTTCGTAATTGTTCAAGCGCATTTGAGCCCTGATATTCGTGTCCTTTATTGCTACGGAACTAAGCCTGGTTCATGGGTTTATTGGGAGTCGAACTTCGAGATTGAGGCACGCGATCAGGTTTCATTTTGGTTTAAGTTGGATCTAGGAATATCTTCTTGGCTTTTATATACATATTCGTATATTCGGTAATATCTACTATTAAGATGATGTTCTGATAGGGTCAAGATGCAGGGTAGCTATGTTTTAACTAGCTAACATGAACAGTCTCAAAAGAAATCAGCTACTCGCATAGCCTCACCACACAGGATAGACGGGCTATGTGAACCGAAAATTCTGAACTTATTACACTGAAAACAAGCAGGATATATATTTTATCCACAAAAATCCGTCTTGTGAAGCTTTCGTCTTGTGTTGTGCCCATCTTCGCATGCTACCCTATACCCACACACCAACCGCCACCTGCCAGGAGATCTCACTAATTTCATTATTTTCGGGGGTATTACTACTAGCTATGCGAGGAGATAGTAGGTTCAATGTTATTTGTAGGGAATAGGTGAGGAGATAATGCCGAAATCCGATGGATGACGCACTAGACGGTATGCTCTCAACTTCGCCCGACTTAACTGTTTTATCGACTCTCGCTCTGGCCGAGCAGATCCGTTCTTCTTAAGCTTACCCGAGTCGAATGTCGTTGCAAAGCTGGAGCTTTTGGTATTGAATTCATCAATGACGTTGAATGAGAGCTTGGGCCTCTTCCGAAGGATGTGGCGTAATCCTGTGGCGTAATCCTATGACGATGGTATCAAGCTCACTTCGACCCGATCACGTTGAATTAGACTAGACAGGTTATATGATATCAATATAAAGTTAGTTTCATTCTAGTATTTATCAATAACCTTGGATAGCGTCATCTATGTTTGTATATTTTGTTGAACGAAGTTAATTTATTTTCAAGTACCCTGCGTCATGGGTTGCTAGAGCTAGTCGTTTCTACTAACAACAACGCTCCCACGAAGGGAAAGAAAGACTGACGCTCTAGTGGTGGACCAGTGCGATCCTTCGGCCTAACCGTGCGGGGTAAAAAACCTTGCGCATTGGTGATATGAGATTAACTTCAAAAACGTCATCTCAAACTTTGGTGGCGTCTCGCCGGCATTTTCTTGTCTGACCGCGGCTAAATTCTCTCCATCTCCAAATGTCGCCGCTCTTTCATCCAATTCAGATGGTGGTGATTCATAAAACTATTTGAATTCAATCTCCGATTCGGTTCTAGACCCAAATCTGTTGAACTGAAAACGGGCAATGTTTGCGAAAGAACCATCCCTGCGGCTCGTGCCGAAATCAAAGAACCACAAGCTCTTTGCCTCCGTATATTCTCGGTATCTGCCATCTTGAAGGATAGATGTACCGTACGTAATTACTTTGTCCAAGACATTCAACAAAAGGTCCTTATCTTCGGGAATTACTTGGTTGGGTTGGATAACAAATTAACTGAACGGATACTGGCGTGCCTAAAGCGGAGGAGATAGTTCTTGTTTTGAGGCAGAATCAAGAGCCGGTTAGCAAGGGCCTCTTTCAGCGTGATAAAAATTCTCCATCCAAAGATAGGGAATACAAAGTCCCCTCATGAATGTGATGGTATCGTGAAACGACGTTGGAAGCCTTTCGTGCGGAACACATGCCTTGAATGCTCATAGAGAGTCTTACCAGTCGTCTCCAACAGCCCAAGTTGCTCGTTTCCACCTGTACAGAAGTGACGCGAGCACACATATTTGCCCTGCACTGTTTCTTGAGATCCGTGCATTTTGACATCATCTCTGTTTTTGCTGGTCCCAAGTTCTCCCAAACCAAGTAACCTCTTTGGCAAATGCTACTAGTCACCAATGGAACGTTGGAGATGACTCGAAATCTAGTTTTTTTAGTTTTCCCCAGGCCCATTCTATGTAATTATCTAATCTCGAGTCTCCTTGGCGGCGTGGACGACAGGAAATGGCATTGTGGCGAGATAATTATGCGACTACGACAGTGATATTGTGATACGGAAAAGGGGGGATAGACCCCAACAACTCCAACAAAAGGTCTATATGTGCCTCAATCAAGGGTGCACAGGTTTTCAGGGTCCATAAAGTATAGAAAATCGTATCGCATTTCTAGATTCCGATGGGTTTAGTCAGAACTTGACAAGTGAAAGGATGGATAAAGCCACAAGCCAAAGTCCGAATGTCACTTATAGACTGTGTAGATTTTGTGTTGAGAAGACAAGGTCTTAAACTCAACTTTGGACCTCTTTGGGCCACACGGGTAAGCGTTGATCAACTATGGGTATTTGGAACGACATAAAATATATGTTTAGAGGCGGCAATATAATGGAGTCAAGGTCTATCGGATACCAATACTGTCGGTAAGAACTGGGTGTTCGGAGGCAGACATGGAAAAAAAGAACGGGAGTACTTCCGGCAATATCATTAGACTACTCAATAATCTTCTCCTTGTTGTGGGGTTTTTGTGAGGCATGTTTGCCAAACGGAATATTACGAGGCCAATAGTTGGTCTATTTAGACAACCCTCCGCTTCTGTCGCCCAAGCATACTTGGCTCCGCTGCATCGTGGACCCGCCGCAAATGACTAAGTTGCCAATACAAGCTGGAGCCTTGGGTCATGATGCTCCGGTGAGAGAGACTAAGCTGCGCAGGTCAAAACACGAGTTCTAATGTTGATCAGCATGTTAAAAGTCTTTGACTTCTGGATGCCTAATGGCGCAGTAGCAATTCTGGGAAGCTTCTCGTTGCGCCTATGACTCAATTGTAATCAGTGGTTTATTTCGGTTCGTTCACGTGGTGAGGAAACATACGTACCGTTTTCATCGAACAATGTCTAAAGGAGGGACGAGCATCTAATTATACCGCAGTTGGGGACTGAAATAGCATGGAACTAGTACATTCTCAGTCTTTTTAGACCCTATTGAATAATCGGCTTGTAATATTCCTTCCCGCCAATGTTTACGATTTGGGTCTAGCATTTGGATAGCGTCACCTGAATAGTGGATGTAGTTGGATCCGAGATACCGTATTGCTGAATGACGCAGGAGCAGAGCTAAAAATACAGTCAGATCTGTGCTTCTAGTGGGTCGCAAGCCCCGAGGTTTCCCCATTTTCCCGGCTAGGGTGTAAGCAGTGCGCCCTTTGGCTCGCATGGGAGCGAATCCTTTGACAGAATAAGAGCCGCCCAGAGCCTCATAATTGAGGAACAGCCAGGCCTTGTTTCGACCCTGCTTTGATCTACATCACATTCGATACAACAATGTCTCTCAACTCTCCTGATTTCATCGTCCCGCGCCCCGGTTCAGCGCCTGCTTCAAAACCACCTGTCGCAGGCCCAAGTGAGGCCGCCTTTACTGAGGCTTTTGGCACACTTCTTCCCCCGGCCAAATATCTCAACACAGTCAACGGGAAAGCGGCCTACTATGAACTGCTCCCCTCACCCGCTTCTCTCGGAGGAGACTCTTCATCTACCCCCGACCGTGTGCTTTTTATTCACGGCGTGCAAACTCCGGCTCTGGGCATGCTCCCGCTGGCTCGCGCTCTCCACGCATCATTCCCATGCGCGCATTTTGTGCTCGTCGACCTCTGGGGCCACGGGCTGAGCGACACGCCTGTTATCCCACACGAGCAGGCCTTGTTCCACCAATTGATTGACGCTCTGCTGGATCACCTGGAATGGCCCTCCGCACACCTGGTAGGCTTCTCTTTTGGCAGTTCGTTGACCGTGGGGTACGTTGGCTCGCGGTCGTCGCGGGTCAAGAGCTACACCCTTGTTGCGCCCGCCGGACTCATTCAGTCTGCCAACTTCACAGCCGAGGACCTTGAGCGCTTGCGAAGCGACGACGAAAATGTGGCCCGCAAGTGGATTCTCGAATTCCTCGAGGGCGGTGATTTGGTTGTGCCTGCGGATTGGCGAGAACAAGTCGCCAAGGGTGAGGTGGTCGCCGAGGCTGTGAGAGAGTGGCAGATGCAAAACCACCCTGGCCACAACGCGTCTGTTGCTGCAATCTTCAGGGACGGTGCTATTATGGACAATGATGCTGCTTTTGTCAAGGCCGTGGGTACTGGTATTCCCTCGCTCGTTGTCCTCGGTGAATTGGACGACCTGTACAGCGAACAACAGGTCAAAGACCTTGGTTTCGGAAATGTCTCCGTTGTTCTCCAGGCTGGCCATGGTGTAGTGAGGCAAAAAGTGCCAGAGGTAACTGCATTGATTAGTGGGTTGTGGACCACGCTCGAGCCGGCCAAAAGTGGTTGAGATGAGTGAATGGGGTTGGTTTGACGTGGTTTGGTGGTGGCATCTTGAAGACAAAAGAATGCGATTGGGAAATCCTCAGAGAAAGGTGCGTGCGTGGCTGATTAGACATAGAGCGATGATAAACAAACGCGTTACGCCCACTTCCTCACCATGGCTAACGGATGCGCTGGACCAGATTATATTCGATGTACACAACGTAGATGTCTAACTTAACCGGCCCGATTCAACTCACTGATGTGGAAGAGCAGATAAGACTATTATCGTCAAGTTTCGCAGCAACTTCTGTGTAATGTTCTGAATTCTCTATTATGTATATGACATAAAAATAAGTTAAACCATTGCAGGCGCCCATTCTTCGTTAGTGTTATTCTGACGGCCGATCTACCCAATCCCTCTGTATGATGGTGTGGTAAGGTTCGCTTAAGGCCTAATTCCTGGGTATATCTGCGCTGAATTGTGAATTTTGAAAAGGTAAAGATCATTATCCATGACAATGAGAATTAAGGTTGCGTCTGGGGGACCAGAGTTATTTGTGTTTAAATGTCCACCCAACTCTCTTCTCGTTTTTTTTGATCCGAGTATTTGTCCTTGACCTGTATCGTGACTGTCGTCTCTTTACGAATCTGTCCGTACTTTGCCATCTCATAATTGTCCGGACCGTCTATGATACCCTCTTGGCTATCATTGGTATGACTTCTATCGGCATCGACATCGATCCCGCTGCCATTTCGGATATATTGACTCCTGGAACGAATGGCTGCTGATGTCGAATTGATCCCTCTACTATTACCCGCAGGTTTCGCTGATGGGTAGCTGTTGAGAGCGCTTCTTAGTCCAAGCTTGAATGCAACGGTTCGGATAATGGGCTGGAGCGAAGGGAAGCAACCGCACCAGAAGCCAACATGAGACTCCAGGTCGGTCCATACCCCGATTGTAGCCATTTTGAAGGTCCTGAACATCATGTTAGGGTTTACCACGGCCAGAACATACGTGAAACTCACGAATCACTCCCCCAGTCCATTGTCCGAATGTAGTACAGACGAATTATACCAGTGACAACAACAAATATTCCCACACTGAAGACGGCAATGACTTGGAATGTCTTTCTCGACCACAGCATATTCTTGTATATGACCCAAACCGGAAGAGCAATCAGCATCGCATCAAAGATGATACCGAGAATACCGTGTGCGCTCATCATCATGTCCAGGGTCGATTGCGGTAGACAGTTTAGATTGGGTAGCGGCGGCAGCCAGCCATCTTGTACCGGCTTGCAATGAAGAAGTCTGATAAAAAAGGATACAACGGTAGAAATGAGCACCATGCCGGAGACGAGGTAAACGAGGAGAAGAAAGACTTTGTCTTTGTGCAGTCGCGGGAGGAAGGCGAGGACGGCTAGTCGATCAAGCCCAACACCCCAAAAGTACAGCAAATTTAGGTTTTGCAGGCCCTTTTATTGTGTATCCCATGTCAGTTGGAGACCTACAGATGAGAATTCTGCACATCCTACCTCGAAGAACTTTAAAAGTAATGGCTCCGGGATCAGTTCCATGTGTGCGCCGGCACCATAGTCCTTGAGGCGGATATTAAACGCTGACTGAGTCGTGATGACGCAAAACGCCAATGATGCCACCAGATCATCCACGCCAAGTGATTTGGTCATGAAGCCTCTGACGTAGAGACGCGTGAACAAGAAGCAGGCGGAAATCACAACCAAGGCAATGTTGAGCCTGGCCTGTGTTCCACCCGCCCAGTCAGACGTCTCCCAGAACTTGGTCCCCGGAGGGTAGTTGGATGTTGAATTCATGGAGACTGGTGTGGGGAAACGAGATTAACGAGGAGTAAAGATAGGTAGTTGTTGGACTACCCACATATCGACAGATCAATGGAGTAGAAGACCCGCCAAATCCTTCGAAGAAGGACGATGATGCGCAATGTTTTTATTATTGCATATCTCGGCATGTGTCTGCAGGAAATACGACGTCCTGTCACGTTCACTGCAACAGGAAGTTTCACTCCGCTTCTCAGTCAATCAATTACGAGCCTGGGCAAAGGCACTCGGATCCGAGGCAGGACTTTGCCTAGGGGTCTGGTTGTGTCAGGGATTCTGCACGGCCCCTGTTCGTTTGGTGCGGAGGGGGATCCTCAATCGGATCAGTCACCATTTTTCGGTGCAACCGTAGACGAATGGCTGAGTGACTCGGTATTAATGCATATTATCAAGGTGTTTCACAGGGAAAAAAGCTGCGCTAGCTGCATTATGAAAATGAAATACGAAAAAGTTTGCAGGGGGTGCTACTGTGTCTTGTTTCACTTCAACATCTTCTGCTGAAACTGTATGAAATTGATTATGGCACCAATCGTACGAAGCTTTTTGCATGCCATCTAATGGCCATTGACAAAGTAAACGAAAATCGCATGAGCCACGTTATTCTTTCCAGGGACCTGGATACTAAAGACTGATCTAGAACTCAATCGATCCGAACCGAGCTTGCTACATGATCCGATCGGCCTCTACTACCAAGAAAAGAGAGGACTCCGGATCCGAAGACAAGTTGGGTGTCGAGCTGTGCCAGGGTCGGGGGACGCATACAACCGCACTGTAACACGCAGGGTCAATCTGACGCTTTCCCCGGCGCTAGTAATGAAAGCAATCGGTTCTCGCTGGGGCGCTTGGGAATAAGCGATGACCTAGATTACGCTAGGCTTTAAGTGTAATTCCTCCGCATAAGTCGGGTTGGGATTGATTCATCGTTCGGCTAAATGCCAAGACAGGCTTGCCCATCTCCGTTGGACCGCGCAGTAGTGTAGAGCATCCCAGTCAACGAAAGCTGTGCTCAAGTACGCAACTGGGAAAAAAAGAGAGAAAGCCAAGCCTTTTCAAATAGTCATTATTCCAATACTACACAAGATATGCACATGCACGTATTGAGAAATTTTATCACTCAGAACGAGCGCCTACTATTTTGAGCAATCCAATACTGCTTTGCGTTGACTAATGCAGTTGGCCACCACCATGAC
Source organism: Calonectria pseudoreteaudii (assembly GCA_001879505.1). Lineage (NCBI taxonomy): Eukaryota > Fungi > Ascomycota > Sordariomycetes > Hypocreales > Nectriaceae > Calonectria > Calonectria pseudoreteaudii. Next base: position 221,917 of record KV875252.1, on the reverse strand, counting down.
GACGAAGATGTCCCTTTCTTTTCGCAAATAAAACGAATCGGAGTTTGGCCGTCTTGTTCTCGGCAAGCATCCGGGGAACTTACCAGGGTCGATTTCATTATTCCCGGAATTGTCACCCTGCATATGCACACTAGGCGACATTATTTCAGCTGATTAAGGTCACCGCGTCTTGGATTGGTCTCTGTTAAGACCTTAACGTTCCCCTTTGCATGGGTATGCCGTGCAGCGGCGTGGAATTTCCGTATTACGTCCATTGTTGGGCCAGTCTCCCCCCTGAGAATTACCAGCATTCGTCACCGTGCAGACTTGACCCTAGCAAACGGTCGCTTACTTCGAATGCAGAAGCTGTCTTCGGGACCATTCATTCATTTGACCGATGGCTAGGTTATTGATTATTCATGACCGATTGGTGCAGTGCTGATGATGCGGAGCTCCACATGGCCCCTAATAAGCCAGACGATAACTTGTTTATACTTGAAAGAGTATATTAGCCTGCTGTCTTCCGCTGGTCTGTAAATTGGCATCCCGGCTCTACAGTCACTTGCAGTCAGTACTGATCATGAAGCTCCTCACCCTCATTTCTGTATCATTCCTACTGGCCCATGGGGGCTCTGCTGCCCCCACACCCGAGGATGCTACTGCAACGGCGGCAGCCACCTCCAAGTGCTCCAAGGTCCTGGTCCGAAAAGAATGGTATGGCCGATAAGCCCAGCACTGTATCAGACATGCGTCCAATTTGCTCACCAAACTTCAGGAGAAAACTATCCAAGCGGGAACAACAAAGCTATCTGGCCGCAGTAAAGTGTCTGCAGTCTAAGCCCGCCCAGACCGCTTCGCTCTATTCAGGAGTGAAGAGCCGGTATGATGACTTCCAAGCTGTGCACATTGCCATGACGGAGAAAATTCACTTTGTGGTAAGACCTACGTGATCCGCGCCTGTGTCATTTGCCTCTGTATAACACTGGAGATAGGGTCAGTTCCTGCCATGGCATCGTAAATTCTTGGCACTCTACGAAGCAGAGCTGCGAAGCACATGCTCATACACTGGCGCACAACCGTACTGGGGTATGTCTTCAGTAAAACCTTCCACCACTTCTTTTTACTTCAGGCTAACGCGAGCATTAGACTGGACCAAGGATGCCGTCAGCGAAGAGGCTTGGAATTGCTCACCCATATTCGATGCCACCTACGGCTTCGGAAGTAAGTAAAGCTTGGAGAATATTGATGCTCGTTATGTTTAGGTAGCATTGCTGATATGGATTCTTCTTGCGTAGGTAACGGTGGATGGCTTGAGGATATCTCTGACCTTCCCAGTACGTCTCTGGCCCCTGGCCCCTTAGAGCCTAGGACTGGTGGTGGTTGTGTTACCGATGGCCCATTTGCCAATCACACTGTCAGCATGGGCCCCGGAAACAGTCTTACCTACACCCCTCACTGTTTACGTCGCGACTTCATCCCGTCCCTGGCTACTAGGAAGTTGACCGCAGCTGAGGTTGCGTGGGAGTCGTCCGCATCGACCTTCTACGAGTATACCCAGCATGTCGAGATTGCCAACATGTCCTCTGATCTGTCTGGCATCACCACTCATGGTGCTGGTCACTTCAGCGTTGGTGGCATGGTTGGAGAGTTGTCCGATATGTACTCCTCGCCTGGTGACCCACTCTTCTTCCTTCACCATGGCAAGCTGGACTACGAATGGAACAGATGGCAGCGTCTCTGTATGTATTCACCAGTGTGACACCTATGGCCAACTTTAGTGACCGATTGCTAACACCACATTAGCCTGGGCTACCCGCAAGTCGGATATCGGTGGTCCCGATACTATGTGGGCTTATCCATACAACTACTGGGGCGATGTTCCATACACCAACATTACTCTCGACTTTACTCTAAGTTATCCGGGGCTTGCATCCAACGTAACCATCCGAGATGTTATGGATATTACTGCTGCTCAATTATGCTATACCTATGCCAGCTGATACGCGTACATCATGCATTCATTTCTTTTTAGCCTAGAGCTATGCTGAATTTATTACTATAACTAGAATAATGCTTATTTATTAATCATATCAACCTCTTTCATTCACAAAATACTTGCGATTGACTTGGGTTTAATCTATTTATTATAGTGATAAGGAAAATTTGTCTATGATGCTTTATTGCATTGTATTGGCGAGAAATATCTTAGCTCTACATAGTGAAAACTTTCTTAAGCTATAATAAACTGTCACCCTTCCATTACATTTAATTTCTCTTTGTCGTTTTCTATGCGTACCTGAATTCATTACCGTGAAAAAATATTCACTAATATAGTGAGGATAATCGTCCCAGAAAGAAGAAAAATGCTGGACTTTAGGTGATTGCCGGCGGAAATCTCTGTAGATGTCGATGTCGGTAAAAGCGTCGTCGTCGAGCGGATCTCGGCACTTGAATATGTGAGGTCGGGTAAGTTAGACTGAGTGGGTTCACTGAATGCTGGCTTTGAACCTTGTCAGAATCCATGTTCTTGGCAATGTCAATTGAGACGCGAATTACACTCACCAGACCAGTTCCAATGACAGAAGCAAAGTTATCACAGCTAGAATATCCCCAAAGACTAGATATCGCGGCCTTTGTGCCCAGGCATGTCGTGTTTCCCAGATATTCACACGAGTAGTCCAAGCGCAGAAGTTGCGGTCGGCATGTGCAAGAGCTGAACCTCGAAGTGTCCATGTCAGATGCGTATGAGATGCATTCGTTTATGAGATTTTCAGCAGTCTGACACGCCTTGTTTACCTCCGCACAGAGCTCATCCGGGAAGGCCGTGTAGGCGCTGGCTGGCGGCGTAGTCGGCGCGAAGGTGACGAAACTGTCGCACAGACTGTCCCAAGATTCAATTGCTGAGTCAAATGTGCTGTCAAGCTCATTACCGCGAAAGCAAAGCCGGAGCTCATTCTCGCATCTGATTTGTGTAACGAAAGGTAGGCGTTAGTGAGCATGATTCTGTCATTGCCTTCATTTCTTGGAAGTAGCTCGTTTGAGGAATGTCAAGATACTAACCCGTATAGAGAGTCTAGATATTCCTGTTTACAAAGGCAGTCTTGCTTCCCGGGACGATCTAAGACTGTGGCACAAGAATCGCCAGAATTGAGGAACTCATTGCATGCTGGAAATGTCGTCACATCAGAGCCTGCGTTGCAGGACCAGCTGGTCGAGACTGTCGCGGCCGCACACGACTGAGCGAGGATAAATACTAAAACGATGTGATTGTTCATTTTGCAAGTATTACTTTAGACTGGGGGATAAATTTGCTGGATATGGAGCAATGTGATCTGAGTTGTGTAGATAGCTGGAGCAGCTGCTATGTCAGATCATGGAGCCCAGAGTAAAATAATATGATTTTGAGAATCGTTCGATGAGAATTAGCCTAATTATGGAATAGAGGATCACAACAAAAGGACATGGTTTTGTGACTCGGGACGACTTTGCTTTTTTTCTGCCGGGCATCCCGAGCAAACAGCGCCACTAGCATGCAGCGAAGTCTCACAAGACACAATGTCTCGTATACGAATTCAGCCCAACAAAATCTGCGCTGGCAAGGCGGACTGAATGAGCTAGATGCCGCCATAAAACTTGCTGAGGGTGTCGACGGAGCGGTGGTTGGCAGCAGGCAGGCCATGGTGGAATTATGAAGCTCTCTAATTGGGCCATGCGTTGTACTAGCTCACAGCCTCGCCAATATTTCTAACTTGTTTTGGTTTCCTCGACACCCTCACGTCCATATAGTTTGATACAGATAAGAAATTACCGCAATTCATTCGCTCAACGATTTCACAGGGCAAACAATGGTGACGCTTCGATCCGGCGAGTATGTCTCAGGAAAGGCCCAGCGACTCTAGCCAAGGTTTCTTCTCCAAGTTGGTTCCTTCTTCCATTCATTTTTTACAATACTTTTATTTGGTTTGAATATTAGTTCGATCAAATCCTCGTGGATCGGCATCTGCCATAGGATGCAATGCAAGTACCCCCTACATGTCGGCTTGTTTGCATCCCCCGGACATGACAACCCGCGATTGACTGCCGTTGCTAATGGTTAAATGATTAGCTATTCGCGGTCGCATAACGGCGCTTCGTTCCCATGCGTCATCAAAAGTAAAGAGTCTCAAGCAAAAGATTCGAAAATGGAGACACCGAGTTCCTTCAAAGAGGCCACCGCTGCTCCTCACCGTCTGGGGCATGGCTCTTCAGCTCATCTGCCAGGCTTCCATCATCATCACCATCTGTGGTCTATGGCATAAGTCAAACCGTGACAACGGAATCGCTACTGTTGGGGACAACCAGAATGCCTACTTTGACTCAACCGGCTTTCACGCGGCTCCGATCCTGAGTTCCTCAATTGTATGGACTACGATCCCAGCTTGGATCATGGGAGCATACTCGTCGCTTTGGTCTGGGATGGTCGATGCACTCCAAAAAGTTCAACCAATAATGGAGCTCGAAAAGGCAAACCAAATGCAGAAGACGTGGAGCGCCGAGTCGTGGGGAACATCTTGGAGCCGGTTGTGGCATGAGCTGGCCCTATCTGAGATGCCACGCGACCAATCACCTCAGCCACCATTGAACATACCAACAAGCTACTCAACGGTCAAGCGAACATTGCTGATGGACTACGGGGAATGGCCTATTCTGAACGGAGTTAAAGCCATGCGAGTCGGTCATGTTCTCTTGGGCATCTGCCTTCTATTGCGGGCAGCGTTGTGGACGGCTGGTGGCCTCACCGCCGCCATCTTTGCTGTCGCCACAGTGTCCTCAGAGGTAAACGTGGATCTGTACAGCGAACAGTTTTTCGACGAGTTTCTTGGATGGGACTCAGGCAAAGGCACCGCCAATTCCTCCCTAACGCCAGCTCTTGACGTTGTGAGCGCCACAGTTTTGAGGAACGGTGAGAACTACCCTTGGACAACAGACACGCACTCCTTCTTGCCTTTTTCCCCCAGTTCCGCAAGCAAACTGGGAAATTACACGTTCAACACTGAGGCGTATTCGGCAACCGTCGAGTGCAAAGTAGCTACAGAAGAAGACCTGGTGCGAGTAGGTGGAATCCAGCTAAGCTTACAGGGGGACGATGAGTTGAACTCCGCTCAACTTCGGATAGGCTTCCGCTCTGACGGCTGTGATATAAAAAAGTGGCTTACCATTACTAATAACACACTCCTGTACGCCAGGTCGTGGTCTGTCGACTGTGGCCTGGCTAGTGGCCGAGCAAGGCTCGGCATATTTGCAGGCGTCTACAATGCGACGGAAAAGTTCCACCTCTCAAATCTAACAGTTGTTACATGTACACCTCTGATACACAGATCTAGTGTGGCACTGAATGTCTCGGTTTCTAATGATGCAGCCACTGCTAAAGTGGTCAGCTTTACTGAGAAAAGCAGGGAACAGTTCTGGCCGTTCTTTGTTTCCGCCTGGCTGCGCAGTATCCCTTTGTACTCTGTTTTTGATCCAACTGTTTACAATGACATGGATACCTTTTCGCGCCTTGTCATCGGCCATGCCTCAGGTGAGGCAACCCTCGACACCATTGCAGGAAAGGCACAAATAGTCAAATCATTTGGTGTAGTCTTTGAGGCTCTTTTCTCCAATTTTGTGACATTACAAGCTTACTTTAGTGCCCCGAGACGGGAGATTACTGGTATGCTTTCACGACAGAAGGTGCGGTTGTTTGTCGTTCGATCCGCTTCATTGCCTGTTGTTGTCATCATGGCCACGACATTCATCACGACCTTGGTTCTTGCTTTTCACCTATATCGTGAGCGGCATATTCTTAAGCAGTACCTCGACCTCATGCTAGGTAATGCAATTTTATTTCGCGGTGATGCGACCGGTGGCTTGGATAGTTATCTCAAAACCCTAATTGATAGGGCTCGTACGACGGCCGAAGACGCGGCTGACGTCGATCTTGTCAAATTTGCCAAGAACCAGCCAGATTTGAATGATTGGCTGGTGTGGGTAGAAGGAACTCCTAGAAAATTTCGGATGAAAAGCGGTTTGACTTCTTCTATTGAAAGAAACCATGCTGCTGACTCCTCAGCCACGTCAACGCAAGAACATTCGTTATCTCAAAGGGACTCTCTAGAGATGTATTCACTACCTGGTGTTAATTCTGAGGGCTTGTAATGAGAAAGTGGTCTATATTAAGAGAAGTAAAATCTTGGCACCATAGAAATCGTGAGTGAATACCCGTGCTTGCTTGTGCTAAAAAATCGGATTTATTCTGGAAATCCAAAGCACAATTTCATCCATCAGCTGAAAGCAATAAGACGTGCGGTCTTTTGTGGTCACTATGTAGTAAAGCGTCTAACTTGTCAAATTACCATTACCTCATGCGATAGTGATGTTAACACTCTGCTGGTACGTAGGGCATCGTAGGCGATATCCTGTTGGACATAACTGAAAATCATTGAAATGTTGTGTTGAGCGAAAGGGTTCAGCAAGTTCCGATCCAACCCTATCCAACCAAATTTAGCTCTCCATTTTGTTAAAAGAAGGATTTTACGATTTATACAGCCAACAAGAAGAGAATGCTTGGATAAATTGAAACTATTTGCCTCGCCAAGATGCTTCCATCACTTCCTTTGTTGTTGTAACTCGCACATCAGGGAACCTTCCATTCAGACTCTCATCTGGTGCGACGCGATAATTACCACAACCTGCTAAATAATGAATGCGAGCGAAAAATGCTTCGTCTCCGTCACCCATACCGATGCTGGGAAACTCGGTGGCGTATGAAATTCGACCAGAGTCGAGTTTCTCCAGGCTGTCGTATTTTACACTAAACTTGCATCCTGCACACAATGTGAACAATTGGAATCGTGGCACTGATAACCTTGTCTCACCTCGTATGTCCCGCGCCAAATCCACCAATTCATTAAAGGAAAGCTCGTCTCCCGTGAAGAAGCTCACCTTTGGCCAACTTGTCAAGCCCATCAATTGGGCTACAAACCGGCTCAAGTCCTGCGTCGTGATGAATGACGCACGCGCTGTGCCATCGCCTGGGATGACTGCCCATTTCTTCTCCATATTCAGAACATTAATCCAGGGGTGCAAGTAGGTTTGCCAATGGGGCATGCCGTAGTAATCAAGGAACCATCCGTTAACAACGCGGGTGTACTGCAAGTCGGTTTTTTCGAGCTCCTTTATGGCTTCAAAAGTGTATCTAGCCAATGGGTTGATGTCAATGTGCCTTGTATACAGTGTTAACTTCCGCATAGCTTCTATTCCTTGTCGGCTTACTCGGGTAGATGCTGCATATCGTAACTACTGATGACAAATCTTCGCGTGCTGGTTGATGCCTGTGCTGCGTTTATCAGGTTAATTTGCGCAGCATTGGCTTCTGGCGAAATAACACCAATTGCGCACACCAATGTGTCTATTCCAACTTCTTCCAGTAGCTTAGCGACCGCTTTTGTGTTGTTGTAGTCTGTTTGAAGGAACTCGACGCCCCTGGCAGCTTCATGGCTCTAGATTTGATCAGCAAGAAATCGCAATGATTAGGATGAGCAAGAACATTTCGGGATAAAACGTATAATTTGTGTCCGCCGTGCGCAACGAGCCCGTCGACGAGGGCCTTGCCAATTTGGCCCATGCCGCCAGCAATCGCGATGACGCCCATGATGGCAACTCTGTGTAGCGAAGTCGAACAGTGGCCGGGAATCAAATGTGTGGTGGCAATTCAGGTTTATTCAAAACTAATTTTTGTGATTCTTAATTTTCGTTATAACTTGAGAGTTGTGCGATTAACTGTTTATATATTTTACTCACCCATAACCTCTCTCAAAGCGAAGTCATGTGTTGAGGTTGGTCTTCCGATGATGGCTTATCCCCGATTGGAGACTAACGCCGATGACCTCTGATGTCCGATGACAGCACAGCAGCCAATAGAAGTACTCCACCATCATCGGCTTGTGCCCGATTTACTCAGTTGAATCCTTTAGCTGAAAAATCGCCCACCAGTGTCATCTCAAGGTCTATACAATTTAATCCCTTGTTTTAAGCTTAACTCGGGATCGACAGCTTCGGCGATGACACTTGAATTTGACGTGTCAAGACATTTCGCTAGCTGTCCTTTAAACTTTTAATGAACCGAGGGTTCCGAGGATAGTTTGTTATTTAAATCGGGCACTTAGTCTGATTTCTTTCGACTTGACGACCCCAGAGTGGTACCCGGCTCGTACAATATGGGCAGCTTGCGAAACCTGTCTCACAATGACCTACCGCTAAGAGCATCTAACCTTTCCATTGTTGGATCATCAGAATCACATATATCCCAACTTACACGCCGAGACGAAATAACTACCGACGTCGAAATGTCCCAAAACACATCTTTCTCTATCGAAAATGGCCTCGAAACGGTTAAGCGGATCCCCAGTGCAAGGGATCCCATAAAGTGCCTTCGGATCGCTACGGTGTGTCTAGCAAGTCTGGCCAATGGCTTTAATGACGCGGGAGTGGGTGTGGTGATTCCTCATATGAAAATGCATGTCTCTCAATTTTCTCCTATCTTGGATCTGGCTGTTGGCTAACATTTTTCAAGACATTACGAGATCGGGTATGATGTTGTTTCGCTGGTATTCGTGGGTCAGGCAATTGGCGTTATATTTGCTGCCATATTCCTCGACGAGCTCCGCAAAAGACTCAGAATCGCTACAGTTTTGGGGCTGGCAAATCTTGTACTCATTTGTGGATATGCTCTCATCGTTGCAACACTCCCCTTCCCCTGGATCCCCATATGCTTCTGCCCGATCGGCTTTGGCGCAGCAATCAACATAGCTCTCGGCAATATATTCTGTAACAGCCTACAAAATAGCGCTTTGGCACCAGAGCTTTTACGTGGATGCTATTGCATTGGTGGCACAATCAGCCCCCTTATAGCAACAACAATTGTTGTCAGGGGAGATACATTGTGGAGTCGGCTTTACTCCATCAATTTTGGATTTGCTATCGTTCTTCTTTTTCTGTCTCTATGGTCATTCCGGAGTTACGAGAAGGACATGGGCATGTGTATCGGAAAGCAAGAGCGGTCAAAGGATCTGGGCATTGATAGAACCGCTCCGACATGGCACATGAGAGTTGTCATCCTCAGCGTCATTTTTATTTTTGCCTACCGAGGCGCTCAAGTGTCCATTTCTGGTTGGATGATCTCATTCCTTGTAGATACTCGAGGAGCCTCTCCTGAATCCGCTGGTTATGTCTCTGCGGGCTTTTGGGGTGGGATCACGGCCGGTACATTTGTCCTGTCAGGTTTCGCACGGCTCTGGGGCGAAAGGGCATTCGTCTATGGGCTAACCTGCGCCGCATCCATCATTCAACTGTTCATATGGCTTGTGCCAAGTATGATTGGCAATGCTATTGTAACGGGCATCATTGGAATAATGGTTGGGCGGATTTACCCCTGCGCGGTCGCTATTCTCATGCAAACTACGACGGAAGAAGCGACCATGCAAGGAATGGTGGTTATGTCTGCATTTGCCAGCCTGGGGGGCACTGTAGCCCCTTTCCTCATCGGCCTGCTTGCTGAGGTAGTCGGCACCTTTATTTTGCATCCGATCTGTATCTTCTTGTATGTGACAATGCTGGCCTGCTTGTATGGTGTCCCTGGGGCAAGGGAGAGGCGAAAGGGCGGGAAATGTGTAGATAATTAAAAGCCGCTTATGGTGCGATCAGGCTCGTGTTCCAGGGTCGGCTTCTAATGTACCAGAAAAACAAGGGAAAACATGTTTTTCTTTCCTGGAGACTTCGTGCCACTCACTTTCCTTCTGGACATTCTTGGGATTCGGCTGGAAGGCCAGCACCACATATTGTATCATGAACGTCACGCCGCCCATGCAGTCCCAGTCAAGAAGGCGACGAGCACACAGAAATTAGAGATGACGTCTACTAAAAAAATATGAAAAATCCCGCTATCTTATCCACTGCTCAACCACGTCTCGAACGTTTGACAACGCCACCCCACTTGAAATCGGCCCGGATCACACACCCGAACTGATCCGTCAAGATGGCCAGGGTTCAACACAATGCAGTGCAACATCACTCGCTTTGCGGCTCATTGGCCCTTTGACAGGGGGCCACATTTGATACCGTGCTTGGGCCAATTCACGGTCGGCAGTCTTGATGGCCTCAGCCCGACGTGTCCGAGTCAAGCCAAGAACTCCACATATCTCCGAGCCCCACACATGTCCGATTTCGATATGAGTCCACAGCGGCATCACAGAATGGGGCATCTCCGAAAGATGTACCGAACATTACGTATTGCTATCAAGAGGCTCCATTTGTGGCCAGACTTTCGATTTAAAGCTTGCCGATGTAGTCGGTCCTTAATGATATTTGTCGATCTCCAAATCTCCTAGTCCCTATATACTGACCTCATCACCCTTGCACTGAGCAAGGGGTTTTTACACTATTTCTTTTTTTTGCTGCTTGTATTGAGGCCTTCTTCAAGAGTAACAGTCACCTTACTTTATCGGAATTGTGTCTCGGCTGTCAGTTTTCATCATGCGCTCGTTTTTATCGCGGCTATCTGGGATTCCCCAGGCTCGCATCACAATAAGGTAACCAATCGAGCGCAGGAGAAGCCGTTCCCTCGACTAATTAATACTTAGACCAGATCATGATTATTTATTCCTCAGCGGATATGGAGAGGGGGCCCGGGGGCAGTACCTTCGGGGCAAGGTGGTCCTTTTTCTTTCCCGAGGAGAAAACATCAAAGGAATTCAATTAAAAATGAGGGGTACACTCTTCGGCGGGTTAGTCAGAAATATGGCTCTTCTTGGATCAGTAATGATGCTAACTTTCTTTTCCCAGAGATCACAAGGCCGGTACAAACGACTTAGGAAAATGGGAAACTACGGACTTTTTTTTTCACGAATGGGAGCCCTTCTTAATCCATGGGAAACCCAGTCAGCCTTCCGCTCATGGAAAGGTTTACGAATGGCCTTTTGAGCTTTTTATTCCTGGAAACCAGGAAGAATCTTTCAGGGGATGTCGCCGTTGTGGGATCACATACAGACTTGAGGCTTCTACTTTGAATCATGCCGACCGCAATGATTTCAAGACCTTCCTGCCCATCCGCATCATTCGCTGTCCGCAAGAATCCTCATATGAGCTCATGGACCCGAAGACACTGGAGGGAGAATGGTCAGAGAAGATCAAATACAATGTCTCGCTTGGCCACCAAGCCATAGCCCTGGGAGGATTGGTGCCAATCAATGCCCAGATCGCAAAGCTCGATCCGGCAACGACATATATCAAAGCCGGATTTTTTCTACGCGAACATCATCAAATATGCAAAGACCAGGTGGCCATTTTCGAAGGTCAAAAAACAGTAATGGAATGGCCATTAACTTTGGATGAGACGAGTTCGCAAATGCAGATTTGGCAGCATTGTCTTCAGCTGCCAAAGATGGCCGCCAAATGCTCACAGGACTTCAGTGTCTGCGGAGTTAATGTCGATCACACGCTACATTTCTCTGTGACACTGCGAGGTAGTGATGGTGCTGATTCTGAGGTATGCTACAAAGATCACTAAAAACAACTATTGTGGCTGACATGACATTTAGTACGAAACTTCAATGCCTATTACTCTCTTTGTATCTCCAGAATTACCGGTTGATGGTTGGGGAACCTTTATGCGGCAAAAAGACAGCCCCACCAAAGAAGTCCTTGATGTAATGTCAGGAGGAATACAGGTTCCACCGAGCTATGATGAACGTGAAGATGATGTGAGCAGTTATAATGGGCCTCTAGGGACTCCACCGCCAGCGTACAGTGAGCACTGAGTTTGTACAAAAGGTTTGTGGCTTACACAGCCCACGCGAACAGTAAATTAGATCATGATACCCATCTTTGGCTCAGCCATAATGCATAAATTAGGCTATAGAAGAAACTGCAAGATTGATGATGATTTCAAATACTGCAATGGAATGTTGCATGTATGACATTTCATAGGCACAGCGCGAGTGATTTAAATGCTTTCTATTCATCCTAAAAGCTAACCATAATCATCTAACATTGTTCAAGTTGTGAGAGTTTCAGGATCGTCACTTTGAGGAGTTGTATAATCCCCAACCCAAAAGTCCTGTTTAAGTTAGTTGTTTTACATTTACCAAACATGAGGGGGCTGTAATTACCCAGTTTATTTCATCTGGTCTGAACCAGTCCATGCTGCTTACCCAGTCATCAAACCTAGCTTCATCATCTTCCGCTCTTGGAGAGGGTGCTGAGTCTGGCCGAGAGATATGAGTTCTGATAGGTCAGTTACCATGGAAATGGTTGCAGAGATAGGAACGCCACTTACTGCAAATGGCGCAAAATGTAATATACGCTCTCGCAAGCAGGGCTGTTGCCTCGCAAATTCTCTAGGCGACATACAGTTGCATCAATCGCAGACAAATGCTCGTTAAAGTCGGGTCCGTTAGGTATATCAAGTAGGCATGAGGTCAAAGCAACAGCCCCATGGAGTGCGTTACAACTTATCGATCCATTGATAAGCCAACGATAGAATTTCAGGCGAGGGAGTTCATATAACTGGCGATGGATGTCCATCAAGGCCAGACTCGACTCCATGCATCTCTTTCTTGATGCTGCACGGTATTTACTAGATCGTGAATTATGAAATGGCCGATGAAGGAGCAGATAAAGCTGATGAGCGTAGGTCTGTAGGATACACCAATGTGCATAACCAGCGGTATCTAGAATACTGCGAGCGCCATCGACCAAATACAGCGAATCCCATTGTTGCTGCTCTGTCACTATCGCAGAATCAAGAAGGTTTAATGGTTCTTCTTTCAGTCGATCTGGGCTAGAAATGTGATTACATATCTTGTTAGACAGTCTAAACAGTTGGGTTTGGAATCGCATGAGAGACATATGTGTGGGTCGTGTTGGCGCTTGATTTGGTGGCGTCAGAATACCATCCTCTCGTATCTCGTCATCGTTTGCGTCAGCTACCATGCTTCTTTTCATGTTAGAGAGGAAGGAGATATCAATGTCCCGAAATAGTAAGGCTTGATGAGTGTGCAAAACCAGGATGCCCGCCCAGCAGCGGCTCCGCCTCTCTCTTTGGATGCAATTGGGCTCGGTGAAGTCGATGTGGCATCGTAATGCAATGCCAATATTGAGCGCATTTCCAAGCAAGGCCCAACCATACTCTGCCCCTTCGCTGTCGGAGATAGTATGAACCAGGATTAGCAAAGCCTCGAGGGTGTTGAGATTGTGGCGCACGAGGAATTGGTCTTGCGAAAGAGACATCATGGCTGTGTTTCGATATTGTTGCAATAGAGGATTCACTTCTTGAGGTGAAGACGAAGTTTCCCATAATTCTGCTAGTGCAGGATCATTGGGCTCAATCGTTTTCAAGGTTAATGAGCAGATGGCAAATAGCAGCGCCAGCCACGACAAGTCAACTTGCGGAGGATTTTGCAAGAAGTCCGAATACTGCTTCTGAAATGTTGGGCCATGCAATATGTGGAATATTGGGGAGACGTGCGCGAAGTAGTGAGCTACCAAATATTCACAGACGGCGTCTGGAGGTAGCATTTGGAGCAGATCTGTGACAGGAATGCTGGGTCCAAACGCCAGTTTTGGGGTAACTTCTTTGGAAATAAAACGACCATTCTTTTCAATCCTCGGTCGACACAAAATATTATCCCATCGACGATGAATGGGTTCAGGGCTTTGGCTCCCAGGGGTGACTATCTGAGAGGGCTCAGCGTCAGTGGGCTGCTGCTGGGGTTGCTGGCATTGCTGGGATGTGACAATGGTGCGGGGTTCCGCAGGCTGGGTTCTCTTCCGAGAAACGATGCCTGCAGAACGCCCGCGGTTCGTCCCGTATTCACATGAATCTTGCAGACCTCTCCGTGAACAGGTGGCGCAGGGCTGTTGTCGATCACATCGGAGTTTCGAGTGCCTGCAGGCCTCACAGCTCAAGGGTTTTCGATGGCGGCGCTTCAGGTGCAAATCCACTCCTTGGGAATTAGGGGTGGCAGGACTTGACTGCTGCATCATGGCTGTCGGGGATATGGAGCTGGTTCTACTGTGCAGTATCCAAGCCGGCCAGCCGGCTTAGTATGGAATCGGAGTCGGAGATAAGCGTGGCTAATGTTGAAGCTTGTGATCGGGGATAAAGATGTTCCTGAACAGGGATGGGCTGACTTGTATTACGTCATCCAATTCGTGGCTCCATCGCTAGCCGGGTAGCCAGCTCAAATGATTTGAAAGATTTCTGGGACATTACAAGAGCCCACTGGATAGCATCGTTTGCTTCTCTCAATCAATTTGAAACAAACTTGAGTTATATTTCCTTGCTTTGGGTTGTGGGATGGTATATGACGAGGTAGGTTCTTGGACGTGGTTAAAGGATTAGTGGAATGAAGCAAATGAATTAGAGGACTAGCACAGATGAGAATTGCTGTATCTAATAGGTCAGAAAACAGCAAATGAAACACTATTGGATTTTATCTAGCTAATCATTTACAAAAAATTTAAAGAATTTCCCGTTTTCACGAAGTCTAAAATGAGGTATGCGGTTGGACAAAATAGTTTCGACAGTGGTAGTATACAGGGTAGTTGGCGAAGTGACATGTCGCAGCATCGGACTTAGTGAAAAAATTCTATGCCTGCAAGACTCTATTTGCGCACCAGCTCCGTTTTAATCCACGGCTTCTGTCCCAATTTTGACGCTTCCTTATTGAAGAGCCGTTTGATCATGGGGTTCTTATTGTATTTTTGATACATTTTCGATATTTTGCTATTTGGAATGATTATTTTATTTCGTTTCATTTTGAATACTACCTTTTTTGCAGCACCTTAAGGCGTCAGTTCCCTCGCAATCCCTTATTGCAAGCCAGTTCTTTTTGCTCCTGGGCTTTGTGTGCGTTTTCCTCCCACATCAATTCCACCCGATTTCGAATCGGAGATGCTTGAGGCATCTGACGCAAATTACATACAAATAACGTAATAGCTTGATACGGGCTGAACCAAAAATGGAAGGGTAAAAAAAAAGGGAGGACCTAACGGAAAGGGCTTTTGAGAATTCATTCTGCCCACAGCTGCATATCCAGTCTGGAGTTCTCTAAAAGATGCAGCTATTGTTTGGGCTTGTACTTACGGCGCTGAAAGGAATTTAGTGATTTCTTCCTGCATTCATCATTGGATGTTGCGGAGAATGGATGTCAGCAGAATCAAGCCACAAATGGGCTGGATTGCTCCATCATAAATTTCAGTCGCGGCACATATTTATGCATACAATTGAGTTGGTCATACGAGGGACTATGATTAATCCCAACAAGACGTGAGTATTTTAGATACCACGTGAAAAACAACCGCTTTTTTTGTACATTGGTTAGTCAAATGGGTGAAGTTCAATAAATGAACAGAGCTGGCCCCGCCCCCGGATACTGGCTGTGCACAAGCGTTGCATGTGGGCTGATGGGATTGGTAGAAACTCGTTTTAGCTGCGTATTCGTCTGGGACGAAACAGCCTTGCTGCCTATTTTAACAGTAAGCCTTGGCTGGCGGATGTTACACGCTGTAACGCCAGACCACAGATAGACTAGATCATTCCAGGATGTAATTTCTCATACAGGTCTAGCTTCCCACCAGAGGATGCGGGAGCTGAGTATATGGCTGATGAGGGGAATTTCCGCTGAGATCTGACCTGTGACACAAACTTACCAGTCTTTCTCCACACAACCACGACCTGTCGGCAATGTCCATGTTTCTATTTTCTTTTCTGTTTTTCTTTTTTTTTTGTCAGTGCGGGGGCGCTGTTAGGGCGCCGCCACAATATTGATCTTCTGACCAGTGGTTGCCAATAGGATACAAGCCGCAGGGTTTTAGAAATATGCACTGTAAAGTGTTCGTGCAAGGCTTTTCTGCGGGGTTTAGTCTGGGGAGTTGTTTCTTTCATTGGCCTCATCTGGGGCACCCAGTAAGAAAAAGCATTGTGAAACGAGTAAAGTACTACCGGTACATATCAGACCAAGTTCGGTGTGAGACTCAGGTATTCATACGTACCATACTCATGCAATGCACAATTCTAACCCCTGCTGCCGCAATGCAACAGGTGTGCGCGATATGTCATGTTTACTTTCACCTAAGACTTGTTTTGGATTAATGCAAATCGATGCAGCCTTGCGGTATACCAATGATCCGATACATGGTCAAAGGATGGCTGCATTACTGGTATGAGAGAGGCCGCGAGCTCAGTAGACGGGGCAGCTGCCGGTCTAAGGGATTGCATTCTGCTGGACGCTTATATTAAGGAGGTCGCCAACTATTCATCTATTCAACAAGATCAAGCTCACATTTTAACAATTGTTCCTGTGACAACTCATTCGATAAGGCCGCAAGACATGCTGTCCCGGTATCGCCAGCGTCTGCTTACCTACCTTTTGGTAGTAGCGAGCCTTTTGAAAAAGGCCAGTGGTAAGGGTCCTGACAAGTTTGAAATATGCAAGATTCGCATCGATCGTATCTTGAATGGTACCCTGACATACCGCGGTATTGATAATGAAACGATCACTAAATACATATACACTGGCCCTGTGCGAGGCATGAATAAAAAGTTTGCGGAAACTTCAAGAGACAGCTTCATCGTACTCACCACTGAAGGTACGCGTCGTTCAACCTTGACTTGTCAGAGCAGCGTGTGCTGACGAATCTTCCCATCAAAACAGGCTGTCGAGCCATCTGCGAAGATCCAATCGACTGGTATTGGGCATCGGATATCTCCTTGACTCTCAACATCGTCTCTAACTGGATCATACCCATCATTGCATTACTTGCTACCCTTCCTTATGATTCGTTTCATAACAGGAAAGTGACAGATCCTTGGTATAAAGGTAAAATACTGAGGACGTTTGCTGCCCTACTGAATTGGATCGGCTCTCCGCAAACCGCACTCACTGCTACACTGTTTAACATCCACCAAATGCGAAAATGCTGGCATGAAACATTGCCATCAGCCCATGCTATGCATCCAAATGATGCCCCAGAGACGCTTAAAAAGGATGCATACTACGTCCTCTGCTGTATCGGCCAGTTCAAACTTCGAAATGTAGATGACAAGGATGGACGTTTCGTGAAAACTTTGATATATGGGCTTTTTGACCCTGTTTGCAACACGGTCGAGGTTCGGGAGAATCGACTCACCCCACAACAAAAAGCCACAGGATGGAACAAGGAACTTCTCGCGACAATGGCGTTTCAGCTACGAATGTTGCGACGTCGAGGAGTTTATCCGACTTTGGTCAGTATGTTTCTCTTTTTCATCGCCTATGCTGTGTCCCTCGTCCTAGCATTCGCCGATATTGGCGAGCGGACGACAGCTCACTCCGTTGCATTGGGCGTCTTGATCAGTTGGCTTCCACTACTTGTCTTGTTCGCTATTCTGGACCGTAATCCCGTTTCAGCAGACCGAAGTCGGTAAGTTTCAGCCAATGACTGGGCTTTCAAACCCCCTGCAGTGCGGCTTACGAACACTTTTGTGTGCAGGAAACTGATTGCCCGGTGGATGTGGAACGTAGAGGCGGTCAGGCAGTGGGTGGACAACCCGAACCGCCCAGAACGTCCGCATTGGTGGTCAAAGACCAGGGAGAGGCAAGATGATGCTCAGCAAACTAGTTTTGACCCATACATCTCCGAGTTTGTGGGCCAAGGAAGGCAGATCGGATATAACGGGCTACCATACACCATTCTGCGGTTCCTATACAACAACACCGAGGACGATCATGAGATGAAGCCTCTCAATATGATCGATGAACAGACTCCCCGCCTCAATGATCGCCGTCCTGGGTCTTGGTGGATGTTATCTTTGATTTCCTTCGCGCTTGTCTGGCTGGAAATTGGAATGGCCTTTGTGATCTCCTACAACATTCCAACCATAGGCATTGGCTGCAGGTCGGCGTCGTATCTGCTCTACGGGGCTCTAAGCAGCTTGCCTTGGTTGATCCATTTGCTCCCATGGTGTCATGGCCCTAGAACGAAGGCCAAGACAGTATGCCATTTCTTCTGTCATTTCTTCTGCTTGTTGTCAACCTTGACCCTCTGCTTCATCATATTTGCCGCCGTAAGTTGACCTTTTTGCATCCGCACCCACAACCTCATGGGAGTTAGACTAATGCTAGGGAACCTCACTCATAGTTTAGCGGAGTTCTAAAGAATTGCCTGTGTAGAGGTGGATTAAGCGGTTACCTGGATTTCGAAAATGCTGAGTTTTACAGGAACAGCCTCCACTTTGACGTCGTGAAGTGGTGGAGGGTGACAGCTATTGTTGGAGCCCTTCCTGTGATACTGGGTGTTCTAACTACACTGCTATTGCTGAGAGACTTGAAGTCTCTCTGGCAAGCATCAGAGCAAGGCAATCCAAATTCAGAGGATTGTGAGATAGAGATGCGATGGTTGGATTGAACTGTAGCAGCTACCTCTGGGGGACGTTGGCATAGATGTCTTTTATTGTGAAAAGTAGCTTGAAAAAAGAAAATGTTAAGAATTGTGAAGATTCTTGTCAACACCATATATTCATACAGAAAATACCAGCAACTCTGATTAGTGATGTCGCGTTTGGATGGTTCCATTGTCATTACTAAGTTGTGGTGAATCACACGGCTCATCGTTAATATTTAGCCGATGATACGAATCAAATCTTTTATGAGGCCATGATAGAAATACCAAGCACACTCAACTTTGGGGCTGAGACTGAATTATTATGTACAGGCCACAGCGGTAGCCATTAGACCTTGCACAGTTTTCCAGTCGCCAAGTCATAATCCCAAGCGTCACTTCCCACGCCAGACAAGACATACAAACTCTCTGTAGGATCGTACTTCTTTTTTACTTTCAACAACTCATCATACGAATCGCCGTAAAAGTCCTTTTTGAAATGTGAATTGAATGGGTTACCCTCGTTCATGTACGAGCCCATGTCCGGAGCCCATTCGCGCCAGAGCTTCTCTGTCGTCATCTCCAAAGACGCCGCTGCTTGGCTCAGCATCTCCTTTGGCGGTAGAGTTGTGTCAAGATAGGCATTGTAACTCATGGCATGGATGTAGGCGGTTCGCCAAGACGGGAGGAGAGAGCCGCGCATGGCCTTGGCGACATTGGCAGGGCCCGGACCACCTTGCATACCAATAACAACGTATCCAGAAGCATCTTCACTGTGCCCCTGAAGCATGCGCTTGAGGTAGGAGATGAGATTCTCCGGCGAGATATCGGACAGTTCAGCTCGACCGAGGAGACGGCTTGAGATCATGCTCATGGCACCTGCAGTGCTGGAACCACCAGCAGCCATGGCATCGAAGAATGAGCGAAAGCTGGTGGGTTCGGTTGCGTTCGATTGTACGACGGATAAGACACTGTCGTTGGCAGCAGCCCGTAAACGCTCAACAGTCGGCTTGATGAGAGCATCCGCAGCAGATGCATTCATATTGTAAGCATAATATCCTTGAGACACAGTCACACCAGCCTTAGGATTGCCCTTCAAGATAATGGCTCCAGCCAGGCCGGCGTCCATCAAATCAGGGGTATCGTGTAGTAGAATAGCCAATGCCTTCCAGCTAGCCTCGTACGCAGCCGAGCTGTTTCCAGCTGGCTTGATAGTGAACCCAGGAGTTGTGATGGTGGGAGGGACATGAGTTCTGAGGACATACTGTGTGACAATACCGTATTGGCCAGCCCCACCGCCGCGAATGGCCCACAGGAGATCCTGGTTTTGGGACGCGTCGGCGGTGAGGATATCTCCCTGAGTGGTCACCACGCGGGCTTGGTAGAGGTTGTCGGCAGCAAGACCATAGGTACTAGACAAAGGGCCATGGCCACCACCTTGGAGGTGGCCACCTACACCAACGGTCGCATCGTTGCCGCTGACAATGACACGTCCGCCATCGAGGGCAGCTCGGACGGCCTGGCCATAGTTGAGGCCGGTTTGGGCGAAAAGAACAGTATCCGTGTTATTTGATCCGGGAATTGTCCAGTTTTCCACGAGCTTGAAGGACAAGAGGTGATGGGTCCAGATGGATAAGGAGTGAGCCCCGCTAGATCTGCCACAGAATGTCAGTAGCTTTTCTTGCAAATTGTCATGTCGATGATGGTTCTAGCCTACCGTCCATTCAGATCATGACCAGTACCCTTGACAACAATACGAATATTTCGGTCAGATGCCCACTTGACAGCCACGGCAATCTGCTCCTCAGCTGTCGCATTCACGACATAGCTTGGGTATCCACCAAGAGCACAGCCCTGAGTCGCATTGTAACCTGTCGAGCCGGGCGGCAGGCAAGAGTTGTTTGCGTAAAGGGGAGATGTGATAGATTCGGGCAATGAAGCATGAAACGATGACTCGGTCCAGTTACTCTCGACGGTGGTGCAGTCAATAGACGAGCCGAGGGGATTCCCTGAGTAACAAGAAGAAGCAGACGGGTGAACCTCGAGAAGGACACCATCGATAGAACTGTTTAGTGCCGCCCATTGTTGCTGCGAGGGCCAGTCGCTGTCTGAAGGCGTGAGCTTGCAAGCGCTCGAGGCGAATGCAGCCTGAAAGAAGAAGAACAAAGCTGGAAGCATGATTGCGATGGCAGCGCTGATGATGGAGTTGTAACTTGCATCTAGTTCACCCTTATATAATTTCAAGGGCCTTGAGCTTTGGTTCCAAGGCCCCATGATCTTTCTTAAGTGCCCCAATCATGATGTTCAAAGTTTCAATTTAAGTGCCGGCAGTGCCGATACCTCATGCGCACCTTGTCAATCCGCGTATTGGCGGTTGTAAAAGAAGCATCGTGAGGAGTACCCAGGTCCCCTTTAGTTGGTCCAACCCTAATTCAACATTGTCCGATCGCACAGACCGTTTCAGCAGAATCCGATCATCATTTTTGATGGGGCTTTGCGCTACATGGGCCAGTCGAAATTCAGCTTTTTTCGCACTTTCAAGGCAATGCGAAAAATGAAAAGACTAAAAAGAAATGAAGCCATGGAAATAGCCACAAATGTGTGTACCCTTGTTTGCCGAAATACGAGATTCACAAAAGTCCTGTATCGTAATCTCGTGACCGTTTGTCCCGTGCCGTGCCGAGCCCGATATGAGCGCCGGATGCTGATTCTTACGTCATGCGCCCGATTTGCAAGCTGGATGCGTGGCTAAGAACTCACTCCCGAATCCATATTTATACTTCGACTTTGTATCGAGAAAGTTTTATTTAGTGCGAGAAATGTGACCGCAACTCGCACATCAAGCATTGTTAGTTCAACCGTTGAAGTTGAAGTCAACTTGAGAGAAGGCAAAACTGTGGCAGTTTCATCCATGAGGGTTAGTCATGGCTTACGCGCCAAAAAGAACTGATGTTCCACGAACTAGTCACCGAGCGCTATGGCGACTGAAAGTGACCGTTTGATCTTGACGGAGCTGTGGGGTATTTGTTCCAGCCACGTCAACGAATATCGGCCCTACAGACGCTGGCGGTTTGCAGAGTGAGACAGGAAAAATATATAATGGTCCGAAAGCGAGGGAACAAGACTTTGTGAGTTGAAAAAAAGCTACAGCTGTAGCTTTTGAGTTTATGTTGAAGACCGTCCTGGACCTTGAAAATTCTCGTCACGGCCATGAACTGATTCAGTTGCGCAATGAAAGCTGACCGAATACAATCATATTGTTGTGGCATTCTCAGAGTGCGAATAAAAAAAGTTCATCATTATCTTATTGATTCATTTGTGTAATGAGATGTCTTGCGTTTGCATGATCGGAGTTTGACGGCATGATGCGTTGTACTAATTTGTTGACAGGCCCTCAGGCCATCCGCAATGGTGTCTGAGACATTCCGCATTTCTCTCGCCTTCCTCACTATTATCTTATACAAGGTGACAGAAAATGAAGTAAAAATTATGGGCTGGATCATCAGTTTAACCTCTGGTTGTATTGAAGAAGCCTGAGTTATGGAACATTCCTTGGTTTTCTAGGTCATGTTACGTCACCACCACTGAAGTGAATCTCCACACCGTTCTGAAAGCAAATGAAGAATTTACTATGCCTATATTGGCCTGTGGGGTATTTGTCTCAGAGACCGAGCGTATCCTGGTGCTGAGTACTCGCTCGGATGTCCCCTATCGCTTGGCCGAGTCCCTCGCCTTGCTCAATTCGGCGACCACATACCGTTGGTGGTTCATTCGATCCCGATTCGGCAAAGTAAAAAGATGAATCCATCGGTCCTAGTTTGCCCTTGTCACGTTGAAAGCTCACGAAATTATGCATCGGATGTCTCTATGCCATAATTCCACTTCTGGTAGAGGTCGATGGTAGCCCATCATTAACGGATGAGGCTTCTAACATTAATAGTCAAGGTGTCCAATAATTCGATAAGAATTAAGCGGTGTAGGCTGTGGCTGAATCTTGGGCCATGATTGCCTGAGACAAGTTGTTAATCATGTGGCTGTTTGCATCGTTATTGTGGGGACTGTTGCCTTCGTGAGTACTGATGGGATTATTGATCCACTGTGGACGCTATCTGCAGCGATACGAATTCATCTGAAAACCATGCGGGAAGAAACACGGCAAAGGGTTGACCATAAGTACTCGACTGTATGCACTCTCATCCGGATTCCCTAAGAGCAGTAAAACATCACACTCTCAATTCCTACCCGAATTTCAAGACACCATGGTTTCGAAACTAGGCATTCTTATTCTTCTACCCATTGCGGTGTATGCTGAGCCATATACCCAAGACAAGATGTTATGTATGAAAGACAACGTTTTTTCTGTGGTGGAAGACCACGCAGCCGCATACTCCTTTTGCGGAGGCCACATCTCATTCCCAACAAAGACGATGTAATCGACCGAATTCTTAGCAAATGTGGAAGCATTTACTGATCCAACATTAGAACTAGAACTATATTGGTGGGGCCTACTGGTTCTGACAAAACCATCACGTTGACGACTGTACCATCGGAAAATGTTCATATTGTTGCTGGAATAGCCACCATCACTCAAACCAGTGTTTCGACCACAACTCAGGTATTGGCATCAAGCTACTCACGAATGGAACCCTACTAATTTCTGTACATGTATAGGTCAGCACGCAGACTGTCACGGAGACACAGCCGACGACCACCCTCACCTGTCTCAACAGCGCTCACACCGCAACTGCCTCTGCCGCGACCGCGGCAAAGCATCATGGCCTCAAAGCACCAACCCATCCCAAGGCTCTCATGGACCGAGATGAGGATGGAATGTCGGATACATGTGAATGCTTGCTGCCTAAAAATGAGATTGAAACAATAAAAATATACGTCACACTGAAACCTCGAACCAAGACAGTCACTTTCAGCCCTTTGCAAGCGCAAGTATCTCTTCCCAAACCAGACTCAAGAAATATTTTTAACCGGTATTAATAGAACTGAGAAAGCAATCGCCACAGTGAACAAGACATTAACTGCCGTGGAAACGATCGCTTCAACGACTACTGTAACGGCGCACATTGCTCCGACGGTAATCTCGCCCAATGGCCTGTTTTACCGCAAATACGAACATAATTACAATGCATATCTAGTTGAAACTGGTTTCAACTCTACGTTTTTCAAGGGCAAGAGTACTGACAGGACTGGAACTTTGCGGAGTTTGAGTTTCTCGTCCACAGGATCGAGGCTTATTCTTCATGACAATTCGCCCGCATTTGACGTACGTCAAACAGCGCTTGTATTAAATGGCTTCTTTATCGCAAAGGAGACAGGAAGGTACACGTTTTCAAGTTCTGGGAGGTTGATTAACAACTGGGGCTATCTTTGGGTAGGCAGCACAGCCTACAACGCCTGGAATGACGACAATGCCGCTTTCATAGCTAGCAGTACAGGTGCGGGTAAGCTGGACGGCACTTTTTCGATAACAATGAACAAAGGTGATGCAGTGCCGTTAACCTGGCTCTGGGCAAACGGTGGAGGCACTGGTATGAGTGATTTTACCATTACATCACCCAGTGGCGAATCAACCAAGGACGGTGCTGGATACTTTGTCAAAGCTTGCTCCGAGAAAACTTTTGTATAACCCACGTCGAATTCGGCTGGCGCATGGTAAATGGTTATGTAAGTGCTGGGTTGTGGCAATGGCTCCCCCCAGTGGGCGTTTGATTTGATCCGGATGGTTCATCCTCAAAAATAGTCTTCTTTCGCAGATAAACATAACGTGGTAGCATAGCAATTTATTTCACATACTTGTACGATAATAGGTTAATGTTTCTGGAATTTGATGTGTATTCAAGAGCATCTCAACTCTGAGAGTTGGTGAGCCTTAAGAGTTCAATTATTATGTAAACAACCCTTAAATGATTGATAGTAACACTGGTGCAAACTATAACGGCCACTGCATGAGTTTTCCCAGTCGAAATAACTGCAATTGTTAATGCAAAAAACTATCCTAAAGAAGGTCTAAAAGTAACCACTAGGATGAGATATTTAGTTAGTGATTGGGTTTAATTATCATGGCTAAGAATGCCAAGACGTCTGCTCCTCCAGCATGACTCCTACACAGCAAAGTATCGGACTGACTATCATTCAAGGGCTGTATTCTATGGTTGGTTTTCAAGGTAGGTAGACCTCATACTGGTGTTGGTGTGTGTGTTGGTGTTGCTAATTGGCGAGAAATCCTATTAAATAGATCAAGCTCTCCGTTAGCATAATGCAGCTTGAGGCCTGCGATAGTGTTGTGGTGGTGACGGAACCGCCGACTAACGGGTGATGTTCATGATCGGCGGGTCGCTTGCGCCGACAAGTTTCGGTATGCCCGCTAATGATTCATTGCCGACCATGACCGTCGTATTTTGCCGACAAGGTCTGTACCCTGGCGATACGGGTATCGGAGCATCCGCAACAAGTGCTGGATTTTATCATCCACATCCGCCCCGAAATTGCTACTACATCATCCAATACAGGCCTAAAAATACGTTACATTGTCTCTTGATCGTACGGCGCAATCGCACCACCCACCTAATACTGTGTAGAGAATCATATTTTGCATTATGAGCAAGATATCCGAAGCATGGCCAGCATGGCCTGAGTTTGGAACCCCACCTTCAGATGCCCAAAACGCCTGGTACTCGAAAGCCAAAGCGGATGTGATTGCAGAATATGGCGAAGAATCGCTTCGCCAAGCCTGGCTACGCGTATGCAAGGACCTTGAAACTATCACAGAGAAGTTGATGGCCCTGGGCGCCGCATCCATCCCTGTCCTTCACATGGATGACATTCGCACGGATGGTATCTCGGATGCGCAGCGGTCGCAGATAAAGGAAAGTGGCTGTGCCATCGTGCGTGGTGTGATTCCTGAGAAAGAAACTGAAAGTCTGTTCAAAGATTTGAAGAATTACATACAGACGAACAAAGATAACATCCAAGGATGGCCTGAAACATCGCCATCGATTTTCAGACTGTACAATTCTCCAACTCAGATTGCAGTTCGAACACATCCCAACCAAATACGCCTACAGCGAATTTTAAACTCACTCTATCACGATGAGTCAGGAGAGACCAGCCCGGAGCCTCTGAGTTACACGGATGCAACGCGAATCAGACCACCTGGACAAACATTCCTCGGTCTTGGCCCACACATTGACGCTGGCAGTTTGTGTCGTTGGGCAGATCCCAAGTATCGCAAAACATACAGCCACATCTTTTCTGGTACTCCAGAGCTGCATGATGAATATGACCTGGGAGCACGCAGGGATGCTGATCAGTTCATGTTTGAAGCCAGGGCTCATTCTGTTGTCTTTCGCTCTTTCCAAGGCTGGACTGCCCTCACACCTGCATCTCCATCTTGCGGCACGCTGATGTTGTACCCGCACGTCCCACGAGTCATTGCTTATGTGTTGCTGCGACCATTTTTTGATCCTCCCGCTGATGAGGCGGATATCATGGACGCTTCGAAGTGGACATTTAATCGCGACTCGGAATGGTTTCCAGGGACAATGATAGACCAGAGCCAGAGATTGAGTCCAAGTTCGCATCCTCATCTACGTCTCAAGGAATGTGTCATGCATATTCCACCAATGTACCCGGGTGATACGGTTTGGTGGCATACAGATGTGAGTGGAGGCGTACTCAAAATCTCCCAGAAAGCTAAAGAAATACTAATTATCGCCAGATGTGTCATGCCGTGGATCCAGAGCACCAAGGGACAACAGATGCCAGTGTCGTTTACGTGGCAGCATGTCCGACCACTGACAGAAACAAAACCTTTGTGAGAAAACAGCTTGAGGCTGCACTGGCGGGACAGGCTCCTCCGGATTGTGTTGGGGTCGAAATTAATGAGACCATGTTCAAAGGATACGCGGGATATGACCAAATTTCTGCCGAAGGTCGATCGGTACTGGGATTTGACTTGATTTCCCAAGCATAGGACCGGAATAGTCTGGAATGATATATGTACGATTGGCTTTTGCTCAACATAGTATAGCTATCGCAGCTGCGTTTCGGCAAGACAAGAGAACTATGCACCTTTCGACAGTTTAGATTTGCTAAGATGTATTCTCAGCTAATAGGTCCAGCCTAAAGTGCTGCAGACACCTAAACTAGACTGAAGCATGCTGCGTGTGAGAGTGACAAGATAATGTGCAGGTGATGGCAGAGAGATAATGCCCCAGTACAAGATGGGAAACCGCTATGCCATCGAGATTTCCTCGTGCTTTTCTGCAGAAAGGCCTTTGAGTACTTCCTCTCTACAGCCGTTCTATGGAGCAGGCGAAGCTACCTGAGCATCCTTTCGTGCAGACTTTTTTGACTTCTGGATTTCCATATCAGAAATCGGATTCAAACCATCATACCCCTCGATAATATCAATGACATTCTCACGAGGAACACCATTGAAGCGTTGATCAATCTGTTCAAGTGTGAGACCCTTTGTCTCCAGATACGTAAACCATATAACCAGGGCAACGAATGAATTCCAGCAAACACCAACGATGTAGAATCTGGCGCGTGATTTTGTCAATATGGCTTTGAGTATGCAGAAAGTATCGCACTTGCCTCCATTTGATGTTCTCAAGCCCAATAGGGATAACGTATTGATTAAAGAACCCACTCGAGGAAGTGAATATGCAATAGAAACTGGTCAAGTTAGTGAATCGACATTCAGATGTAAAAGAAAGCAGAAGGCCTCTACGTACGCCATTCCCTTTGCACGGATCGTAAAATTGAGCACTTCTGCACAATATGAAAAGGATAAAGGAGTCCAAGTAGACGAGTAACCGACTTGAAACAAGAAAACCATGGCAACAATCGCATTTCGGCCGCTAGCTACATCTGTTGCCTGCGCCGTAAGACCAGCCATGCATGCAAGAACTGCTGCACAGAATGATGTTCCTGCGGCAAGCATGGGGATGCGTCCAAGCTTATCCACATAGCAAATTCCAATGAGAGCGGCAACGAAAGCAACGCAATTTTGTCCGATATTGATTGCGAATTGGTCCTTCTCTGAAGTGACACCAGCCAAGTCAAGGACGCTGCTGAGGTAGAAGGTAATGATGCTCGACCCAATTGTTTGCTCGAAAATTCCTAGGGTGAGAAGAATGTAGCCTCGGTAGAGATTAGACTTGGTGCTAACAAAGACTTTCCACCAAGCTCTAAATGATTCAAACTTGTTGTCTTGCTCATAGGCGATGGTTTCGGTAATTTCTCTGAACTGAGCAACCACTAGAGGATGAGTCTGATCTCCATTACCGTGGAATCTTCCCAAAACTTTCAGTGCTTCTACTTCTCTACCGCTTGAGATCAACCATCGCGGGGACTCGGGAATGAAGGGAAGCAGAAGAATGCATGAAAGTGAAGGTCCAGCCATGCAAATGCAAAGAATGCGCCAGCTCCAGTCACCAGACACGCTTCGAGCACCGTATCCGATTGCCGCCGAAATGATGGCACCCAGAAGCCAACAAGTCCAATACAAACCGGCAACAAAGCCACGCCGGCTTGGAGGCGCCAGCTCGACTAGGTAAGTTGGAACTGCAGCGATATCTACAGCCTTTGCAATACCTACGAGAATACGCGCAACAAAAAACTGACCTTTGGTCGTAGAGGTGGAATGCAGGATGCAGGACACAAGAACAACCGCCGAGGAGACAAGAATGCCACCTTTGCGGCCCAACCGATCAACGATGAAGCCTGCAAATAAGCCTCCGAAAATTCCTCCGATATTTTGAACTGCGGTCAAAAGACCCTTTTCGTTGGTATCCAATTTGAACCGAGTCTGGAATGAATCCTGTAGACAGTTGTTTAACAACCACCGGGAGCCGACTGGGACGAAGGTAATACCAGAATGTTTAAAGATGACATCATGCTTGAATCATACCCGACCGTAGCGCAGTTAAGCGCTGCGGCCAAGCAGATGAGCAGCATTTCGCTGCTGAGCTGCTTCGTCTTGATCGTGTTGGACATTGTGGGGGAGCAAGAGGTGTGGCAAAAGCAAATATATTGCAAATCATGGAAGATTCATAGGCTATCAATTTATACGTGCGCTTGCTTATCTAATACAGTCGGATCGGATTCCGACCCCTCATGCTGTGTGCAGTCTGTTCTCATCGTGGTTTGATCCCTGTGTGCTGCTTGTGCAGTGCTCCCTTGCTTTGGAGAGCCCTAGTTTTGATAGGGTATCTATAGTACTTGAACCAAAAATTTCCCATATACTATCGTAAAGCACCTTCAGGGAATGGCCAAGAAGTGATGTCTGGTTCGATAGCATGGAGACCAAATCCCTTGACTGCCTTGCAGGTTGCGGGTGGTGTTTTCCACCATTATTACCCCTGTAAAGTCAGAATCGAAGCTTAAAATGTACCTAAATTTCCAAAGATCTAAAACTCCCCTGTCCTTGTTTTCTGGCTGATCTCACTGCAAGGCTGCTGATTAGATAGGATTCGTCGGGTGGGCCGACATTTTCGGCTTCGCTGGCGGGGTACTGAGCATTACTCTTCGCACAAGCCGACGTAGTGTGGGTGGAAGGGGAGATATACAGCGATGCTATCCTCCCCCACTACATGAAAGACACCAGCCAGATTTTCAAGACTTCCGAAATCTAGAGTCATGGAGATTCATCAGGCGCTGGAGTGATTGGATAGTTTGCGAATCGCACTGGATGCTAGCCTGGTCAAGTCGATACGCTGATTAGATATAATCATGTTATCATCATTGGACATGCTAATACACAAGTTTAGTTACATCTTGAAGTACCCACCCACGAATCTTGGTTGTTGCGGCATCGTGAGAGAATTTCCCAAAGAGGTAGAATGTCTATTCACCATGCCATAACTGGCGATGCTGGATGGTGTTTCCGGCCTGTTTGACACGGGAATGCGGCGTCCGGACGAGGCAGGTTGAAAGGAAAGTCGCTTAAAATTGGAAATTTCGGTCCTTAGATTCCTGGGGCTCCTTTGGTATACATGCACCTAGGGTTTGCACAGCTCGCGTGATGTTGATTGTGTGGATGTGACGGTGTCTTGAAGTTCAACTTCTGGGTATGGCTCACGTTTATCCGGAGACCAGCCCTCTCATCTATATGCCATATTATATTCCAATTGCAAGACCTATTTAACCGTGAGATTCTAATCTGATTCATCGGAAAGTATGGCCCAATGGCATTCGTAGTCATCCATCCAAATCTGCTTACCCCTCAGTTCGGCCACGCTTGGCCAACATGGGGAATTCGGGAAGTGGGCGGTTCAGGAACCCGCGGATCCCGACCGAGTTTCAAAAGACTCCTTCAAGGGAATTGAAATATTACCTCCTCTACCGTATTGAGCCGTTGCTGCTCCTTATCGGGGTGAGGTGTGCTCGATCCATAAAGTCATTGGCCTACCCACCGGGCGATCTCATTCCCATATCCACCGGATCAAACTATCATGCTTAACTATGCGATCGTGAGTTCGCCCTTTGGATGCATAATCCTGTAACCCAAGCCGGATCCCGCTGCCGTTCCATGATGTGGTGGTGGTATGCAACCCACCCACTTGGTGACCCCTGTACCTACTAGAGAAGGGGTTATCGTGGGATGTGTATTTCTCGCCAAGACATAGCATGCATTTAAAATATGGCGTCCCCTTCATGGTCTCGTCATTTGGGACGCCAGTAGCTTCAACTTCGTCTGGGCCAGAGATATGGAGCTACCCAGCACCAGAGTTAAACTAAGAGTTGTGAATCCCGCTTCACAGAACAGCAATCAGTCAGCATGTTGATCGGAACCAAAGTTGTTTTGCTTCAAGCTTCTTACAGGACTTCCACTGAAGGGATTCTTTTTATGACCGCTTGATGCCAGCTATAAAGAGCTTGGTTAAGACACGTTTCAGGTTTGTCAATTTCCGGTCTGTGGTGTGATTGTTGAGACCCCTGCCGGCCACTTGCATTGCTCACCACTATTGAACAAGGGGGCTATACCGCGCTACACTCAATTGGTATTTTCATCTGATTTCGGATGCGAGATGAGGAAGGAATATATTTCCAAGACTGGACCTTGACTTTGATAGAATTTGAGTTTGTGGTTCATGCAGCCTATTTCAAAGAGGTGATGACCTCACATAACCACCATTGCGGTTATGCCAATTTTCATATTTCCAATTAAGTTACATATAGTTCCTCCCCTCCCTTAGTATGGGATATTTTACCACTATTCGAAAGATCCCAATTGGTCCTGAATACGGTTAGGCTCAAGCCACAAGACACTCGTACATTCTCTACCCGATCCAATAAACGTCTCAACATTTGATGCAGGGAGAAGTCACACACGAAGTCGATGAAAAGTTCATGTGACATAGATTTCGGAGCCTTTCTTATTTTTGTCAAGATTGCTGCGTGACAATCTTGGCATAGGACAGCTAATCCACCAAGACGACTGGTTTTCTGTAAGCGAATATGTCAAGTACATACAGGCTAAACTTGGCATGGCCAATTGGCTTTTAATTTCTATATTTCAGCCTGAGATTGCTACTTCCTTAAATTCAATCACAGGATGATTATGAAGAGGGGGAAAATGCGCGAACCCTTCATCAGAATGAAGACTCAAATCATGATCGACTGCATCCAACATCTCTGTAGTGATTAAACAGGTCTTGACGGCGAGTAGTTATTCACTTTATTCGCCCATGAAATTCAATTATAAGGCCTTACACTACTTTACTATCTCACCCACTAAAGCCACATTTCTTTTTGTCTCGTGACCCTCCATCATTTTTACACCGAGGGCTACTACCTTCCTGGTTTCTGACCACACCATCTCAGCACGAACTGGGGGGGTTTTGGGCCCTGCAAGCCACCAATACCACTTTGCATCATTTGAGGCAGACCTGTGGCACGGCTGGAACGTAACAGCTCTGGGAGGAGTTTCTAAAGACAAATGAACATATATTGACTGTAGCATCATCGTAAACTCTTCAAATTCTATGGAAGAAGAACAACCATGCGAATAATTTGATCATGAAATATTTCTCTCTTCCAATTCTGGCTTCATTGCTCATTTCGCAATGCACGGCAATCGAAAACTCGACTGCACTTGTGTTTTCCGGTTTGCCTCAATGCGCTGTATGTTTCAAGTCATTACCTCATTCAACGTGTGATCATACTGATAGTAACAAGATCCCATGTCTTGAAGATGCTGTTGCGTCTTCAACCTGCAATGCGACAGATACGCTGTGTGTTTGCACGGACGATACCATCATAGAATCAGCTGGACTTTGTGCATCCCAAGAATGCAGTGTCAAAGAGCTTCTCGGTGGGTTCAGAAGTCAGATTGAACGTTATTTTATGCTAACTTCATGCAAGTAACTAAAAACGCGACCCTGACCAATTGCGGTGCTCCAGTACGCAATAGAACGCCGATATTTGTTAATAGCACCATTGTCTTGGGAACATGCACTGGAGTCTTCATGTTGTTACGATTTGTGACCAAATTCTTCATCATGAATACGGACTGGGGCATGGATGATTTGTTCATTCTGATTACCTTTATCTGTGGACTACCATCGACTGCCATGAATATTCACGGCACGGCGGGCCATGGAGAGGGCAAGGACATTTGGACACTGAGACCAGATCAAATTACCGATTTTGGGTTGTTCTTTTATATCCTTGAAGTATTTTACTTCGCACAGGTTTCTCTTCTCAAGATGTCCCTTTTGTTTTTCTACTTGAGAATATTTTTCAGATCCGCAAAGAATGTGCTGCAGGGCACCATCTTTTTCAATGCAGTTTTTGCAGTCACTTTCATTTTTGTCGCTATCTTTCAGTGCTCGCCGGTGAGCTTCTTCTGGGAGGGCTGGGATGGAGAACATGAGGGGAAATGGTATGTCAACCTCTTCACCGGATACAGATTTAGCTAACTAGCCGAACAGCTTAAACACAAACGCCATTGGATGGGCAAATGCATCCATCAGTATTGCGCTAGACATGTGGATGCTGGCAATACCTTTGTGGTGCTTGCGGAGCCTCAAAATGCACTGGAAGAAAAAACTAGCAATTGCCACCATGTTTATGGTGGGCACCTTGTAAGCTTTTGGTTGGACATTTAAGCTCATGGCTAACTTCCCAGTATTACCGTGGTTAGCATCGTTCGTCTTCAGTACATTGTTACTTTGCGCTCATCACACAATCCCACCTATGACCAACTTGACCTCTCTGTTTGGTCTACAGTCGAGATCAATGTGGGAATCATGTGTGTTTGCATGCCAACCTTGAGGGTATTACTTGGTCACTTTTTTCCAAGTCTCCAGGTATCATCAAACAACTCAAACAGGTATATCAAACCCGAAGGCAGAAATATCTCCAACCCACGTATGGGCATTCGAAATACTGCCCTTGGGAACCCCCCACCTACGGGGGATGCAAGCCAGACAACCTCTCGTGGAATCACAATCAACAAATCGTTCGGAATCCAACACAGTGATAGTGATGAGATTTATCTAGTTGACTTGGGTCCTTTGAATGATGGATCCCGGAAAAATAGACTCAGCACTAGCCACACCAGTGAAAGATCCCTCGTGGAAATGGTTTGAGGTTCTATGCTCGGATATGATCCAACATGCAAATGCGCTGACAAATGACTGCCCTAAAGCAATCTTTCTTTACTTCCCCATTATGAATTTTATTTTCAATGCGTCATTTTATTATCAATGTGGATGCAGTTTGTTTTTACTTAATTTCAGAAAACAATTTACTCATGATTTTGTGGAATACCACCTCGGTCTTATATCACTAAAAACGATTTATTTTACACCTTAAATCATCACTGCATTGCTCTTGAAAAAGTTAAATGAATGCTAGTAAGACCAGTCCGTACTCGCACTCGTGTCAAGGCTCAAGAAAATCAACGACAGCAGGGCATTAAGTTGGCAGATGAATCACTATCAGTTGGCTGTCTTCTTTTTTAAAAAATTTTGTCCTGTGGGTTTTAACGATGCGAAAAGGTCTCAAATTGTAAAGCTATCAAAAGGAAGTGTAAGAAAATACAATGAACAAGTACATCATCTGGTCACCTGTAAACCACATCCAAATCAACACCAGCCAAATCTCTCATGCATGCAAACTTCAAGTCGCCTTTGCTACGATCAGCAAACACCAGATGGCACAGTGAAGCTCTCAGTACGGCTTGAGCTGCTGTATCTCGCACCCTCTCCCAAGCCTCGCTTGGCAAATGCGGTCCAAAGCTCACAGAGGTTGGCGCCCTTGGTGAGAGCCGTGTCAGCGTCCAAGATAGCGTCACGGGCCTGCACAAAGTTGGGGCTGCAAGGTTGCCTGTAGTTTTTCGTTAGTCTCTACAATCACACCCTCATTGAGAAAAGAACTGCGGGAAAGCTTACAATGCCATTCCATCAATGACAAGCTTCATGGCCAAGTACCTTCCATCGGTGGGAACACCCGCAGAGTCGAATGCGGGAACATCGCTATCGCTCTTTCCGTGCTTGTCGATCAAGTTCCAGAGAACCTCGTAAAGAATGGTAGCCCAGACGGTTCCGATGGAGTGGACGGCAGTCATGCCGTTGACGCTCTTGTAAGTGTATGGGTTCGTCGTCAGACTTGTGCTGTAGGGGTAAGCTCGGATTCCAGCATTGTTGTTGTAAACCCAAGCACCGATGACGTGGTTAGTCGATCGGGTGTCGCTGGGGTTGAGGCGAACGGCGGTTGCCATGAAATCACTCCAGCCCTCTCCCATGCCGCCGGACTCGGTTCCAGACAGGCAACCAGAGTTTGACGGGCCACCAGTAAGTCGGTTCGACACTATAAACGGGTTAAAATCCGCATAAACGTCCATGCATAGAAAGGGGAGGGGTTCTTGTTTGCTTACATCCGTGGGTGTACTCGTGGATTACCACGCCCGCATCAAAGGAGCAGTCCCTCTGCGGGGTGCTGTAAGTCCAAAGGTACATTCGCATGCGTCCTGGGCTGCCATCAGCTGGCGTAGCAAAGTTGGCATTGTTGGTGCCGCTTCCGTCCTGGGCGTTCAAGATGACGTAATCATTGCCCTGGCCTCCCTGGCCGTTGTTGTTGTACTCGAAGTTTCCGGCCTGCTCAGTAAAGCCGAGCTGGTAGAGAAGGTCGTGGTACTTGTTTGCTGTGTAGAAAAGCTGAGTGATGGAAGCATCACGGTACGTAGTGGGTGTGGTTGTGCTAACGGAGTAGTCATACTCGAAAGCAAGGCTTGAGCTGCTCGGGCGGTAGTTGTTGAGGTATGCGGTTCCGCCAGATGGGTTAACCTGAGCAATGGCATTGTTACCACGAGTAGTGGTATAGTTGGTGCTTCCATCTGAAATCCAGGTGAACTCGGAAGTCTTAATGTCCCAAGGGTCTTTGATGACAGAGCGAGATCCCTCAGTCGGGTCGTTGATGTCCCACGGGCTGAGTTCAGGACATGTTAGCTTCTGTAAAGTTTCCAACGACGGGATTCCACGCGACTCACTAAACCTTGTACGTGGCAAGATCGGCAACGTAGTCAACAACACCAAACACCTTCTCATTCGTTTCAGGGTCGATGTAGGTCAGGAGCCAGTTGTCCATGACATCTGTCTCAACTCTCCATGTAAGGGCGAGTGTTCCATCGGGCTTCACGAGGTAAACAAGTTTGGCCTCAGGATCAGAAACAGCACCCTTGGTGCCTGTGAGGGTGTAGTGTTCAGTCTCATCCTTGGCCTCGGCCTTGGCACCGTCGGCCTCAACAGGAAGGGCTAGGACATCTACCGCGCCTTTGAGAGCAGCGACGGGGTCTGAAGCGTCTCTCTTGGCGAAAGGTGCGGGCACATCACCAGTGTAGAAGCTGTTACCAAAAGAGAAGATGCTACCATCAGAGGCAACCTAAATCTGTCTTAGCACAGTTCTCACTTTTCCAAAGTTTCACGACAAAACTTACATTGACATTGAAGTCAGCGTTGTCAACATCAATTCCGTTTACCGTCTGCTTAAAATGAACGTGGGCAATTCCGCCTGAACCCACGTAGTGGTCTTCCACCAGGCGATAAGTAGCATCAGGAACGACCGACTTGAGCAGCTCTTTAGCAGAATCAACGTAGTTGCTGGCTCGCTTGGTGATTTGGACCGGAGGATCCTCAATAACTTTCTCATGTGTTGTATATTCAGCCATCTCTTTGAGGCGGAAAGCCTCCAAGTCAATGCCCCGCTTTGACAGGGCGACGTTGTTTGGCTGGCGTCGAGACGGGTGGGCCTGGGTCCTAGCGGCAAGGCCAGCAAGACCCAAGAGGAGAAGAGAGCGCATCGTCATATTGACTTAGTAATGATTGAGTAACAGGTCCTTGAGTGAGAGACTAGACCACGAGTTGTCTTCCCACTTTGACCTACGGCCATGGCTATCTTTATAGTTGAAGTCGCAAAAGAGTGCTTGCCGTGCTCCTGATTGGGCATCTCATAGTTGGCCGTTGTTACCGGCATTTCCGCCCGAATGACACAATTCAGCTGCCCTGTGTGATTGGGACTTTTTTAACGCAGCATCCGAACGGAAGGTATCGTTTGACGGAATACGAGATAAACTTCTGGACTTTTGCTCGTGATGGAACTTCTGGTCTTGTCCTGGTGACATGGCGTGGATTTTAGGAAGCGATGTGGATCAATCCTTTATCCGATCGACGGATCGGCTACAGATCAAATGTGGAAACGGGTGGTATTCTAACAGTGATATGGTGCAGTCTAGATTTAAAATTTTGGTAAGGCTCATAAGTCCGATGCCGACGCAGGGGTCAGGCCGGCAGCTTCTAGCTGCAGGATCTAGCCCTGTGCTCAAGGACCAACAGGCCATCTCATAGCATGGGGGGCATTTGTAAACCCAATTTTTGACTGATTAGATTAGATGATTATGGGGAATAAGTGTTGCGTTCTGCTTCCTTTCTCCGAATGTTGGACCACCGTACAACTAGTTCGTTTGAGAAAGGAAGGCCATTAAAAATCTAGATGCTCCAGACGGTAGAACTTGCCAAATATGGGAGATACCTCCCGCTTGTGGGAAATATTCCTACTTCGTTATACTGACCGTGCACGGTGTAAATACCTCACATGGCACAACAAAGGCCACAGTAGTGGCGCAATATACCCTGCACCCAGGCTGCTGTTTGGGCTTCTTGGCACGGCATTCTTTTCCTTGGGAACGGCGGTTGTTTTTTTTCACTAGTCCTCTGAAGCCTCTTTGGTCTTTTTACAGCGACTAATGGAGTGGCCAACAGCCAGAGCATAGCTGCCGATGTGGTCCAGCTACACCAGTCTTGTAACCAAATTGGCAGACGTGACAGATGAACAGGGTACAGACCTTCCCAATCAGGCCATGGTGCCGGCCATTGCAACCACCTTATCGCGATTGGGCAGGTAGCAGCACGGGGGACTTTTCGAGACCGAAAATGAGGAGCCCAATCTTCACATACGCGATAGCGAAGCACGTGAATTGTGGAAGCGGAAGAACTAGTTCCATCCTGTAGATCAAGATCAGCCTGGGGGCCCAATACGGGGGTCCTTCTTTAATTTCCGGTGGGCCGTTCTACTTTTATACATTGATGAACTTTTGATTTGTTGCGCTTTTTTTTTTACTTTTGACATTTGACTTCTCTATTCGTCAATTTTTAAGCTTGAATTATAACCTTCAACGGTCTAGTCCGCAAGGCGGGTATCAGTTTGTGAACAAAGTGCCCTTTCCATTATGGATCCATTGCGATTCCCAGCGCCTACTTCCTGGCAACATTTTGGCCGTTTCGTGGCAGTGCATCAAGTTCCACAGCTTGCTCCCGGCTCTCCAGCTCCCACGGCGGTGGTGTTGGAGTTGGGTTGGGGTCTGCTAACTCCGAGGGTGCAGGTGTAAGAACCTTGTGCGGATCCAACTCTTTCGGCTCGGTCCCGAGGTTCTCCATTTGTTCGCCTTGCGGGACTTTGCGTTGCGATCGGCGACGGTAGAGATACAAGGCAGCACCGATAAGACATACACCTGCCACACCCCCAACTACCCCTCCAGCTATGGCACCTGTCGATGCTTTCTTGGATTCCGTGGACGTTTCGCTCGAAGATGTAGATGCAGTATTGTCGGATGAAGTTGTGGTTGAGCCTTGGTCATGTCAGCGTGGAAAGCGAAGAAGCAGGTAGCGTGACTGTACCATTTGCAAAAATTGCTTTGATGTCTTTGTTAGACCATCCAACTGAGTCAACACCCCTGAATAGAGTTAGCAACTGCATCGCTGATAGTGCAACCAGGAACAGGCCTCACTCTTCCTCATACCACGCCTGCACCACCTGCGGTGATTGGTATGCGTCGGCTTCGGCATCATACGCATCACTCCATTTCAACTCGGTCAAATCAAATATTCCAAGCGTCTGGTTCCATTGGTCATCCTGGCTCCAAGTGAATTGCTTTTCTGTCCCTCCAAACACCAGCACTTGTCGATTCCCCACAACGGTGCATGTGTGGTACTGGCGGGTTGGCGCAGAGGCATCGATGCGGAACCAATGGAAGCCCGGGAGCGATAAAACCCACATGTCGCTCAGATCTGCTGTGCCCTTTTGCTCGTTCCATCCACCGTAAATATATCTTAAGGGGAAAACAAGATAAAATGTTAGATAACGCCCGGTAATGATTGGGATATAGTTGGGATGGAACTCACATCTCGTATGTCCCATTTGGTCCATGCACTCCGGCTGCACAAAAGCCCACCCGCGTGTTGGGGATATCGCCCGACGCTGGTTGCGAGTACCAAGTCTTTTTAATTGGATCATAGAAGGTGATGTCTTTGAAATCGTTTTGGTGCTCTGTCCCTTCTCCCACAATCGCAGTATTACCCCCCAGGGTGAAGAAGAGGGGATTCTCTCCAAAGCCTGTGACACAAACACCGGAACTCTTCGCTACGTAACCGTATGTGTTGAGATCGGCGGTCGACTCGTTGCTCCACGTCCTAGTTTCCATGTCGTATGTCAAAATTCCCGGTAGTCGGAATTGGGTGACACCGTCCCCAAATTTGTATTCCGCTTCAGACCAATCGTTCGCCCAGCCTCCCAGATAGAAGCCCATGCCACCGCACGAGGCTGAGGCGCCATCTATTCCGTGCCAAAGCGATTGGAAGTAATTGGCGTTGGATGGAGAAGATTCGGACCAGCTGCCTCCGCCTTCACCATCGGCTTGAAACTCGTAAAGCGGGTTGGTTGCGTCGTCGGCTGCCGTCTTATTGGGTCGTTGTCCAGCCCATCGATATAGTTTTCCTGTCGTGTCGTTTGACCAAAGTCCAAACCGAGACATGGGCTGTGGGAGATCATCGGGCTTTTCGATCTCCCTTATTTGGACAGTCGAGTTTGTCCAGGAGGTTTTGAGTGGAATCGACAATGTTTTGTTGGCTGGGCACAATCGTTAAGAACGAATGATGGGGCAGCATGTGTGGCTTCATCTTACAGGGACGAGTCTCGTCTGCATCATTTGCCTTTCTTTCATTGACATAATTTGATATTTCGCCGCCTTCAACATACAGGTAATCGCCCAGGACGGCAGGTGCTTAGTCTGTCAGTTAAGGCTCAAAGTTTCTATCGGTGATGTCCTTATCTTTGTGGAATGCGCGACGCTGGAAGGGCCATGGAGAGTCGTCACCAGCCACCTGTTTGGTACCTATCAAGAACACTATTAATGAACATAGAAGCATGCGCTGTGTTCCCAACCATGTAACGGCGGAATCCATGGCCTGGGTTGGTGCTGGAAGACCTGGATAAGTGGTGGAGTTTGATGTTGTCAACCACGCACCAATTTTTGGGCCGAAGTCCGAAAAGCAGAAGAGGATATTTCTCCAAGGCTTCTAGTCACAGGTAAACATGTTTAAATTAGAATTGAACAGCGCTCTTGGTCTGACCAACAAAGCTCGCGGTGCGGCTGAGCAGGCCCCACGTTGCCCTGCAGCTCATCAACATGTTTTCTTCGCAAGGACCAAGCATGGCTCGTGTTGTGACGGATGCATCAACTCCACCAAGGATGCAGGCAGTCATGGCCATTCAAAATCAGCCCGTTTTGATGTGTTGGTTGGCTCAATCTGACAGGTCGGTTCGAGCGCCCTTGCATTTGCAGAGAGGAACGGGAGGTGTGAGGCTGCTAATGGCCAAAATGATGCGATCTTCGGGCCAATCCCGAGTCAAAACCGGACATTCCACGCACGGTCTGTCAGTGACAAGGCGGCAGCATTGGCAGGCTGGTGAAACGGGCTGAATGACCCATCCTTGACAGGACGGCTTGGCATACATGCTGTGCAGTCGACCACGTAGGAAAGAAACCGGCCGCTCCTATTCTGCTCCACTAGGTTTCTGTCAGGAACAGATCACATCTGTCGCGCAATTAAACATAAGATGAAAAACACTCAAATATTTCACAAAGACCGCAAGCAGTGATGGGAATTGCAATATTATCGGATTGAGCCACCATCCAGTCTCGCGCCACTTTGCAAGGGTGCTGCTCCATTCCTTTTCTACTCGGAGTCCTTCAGCCTCTAAATCCCGTGTCCCCACCACCAAGGCGCAGGCACCATCCGCAAATTTCGGGGGGCGGTGATGGCGTTACAGAATGCTGCACGAAAAGCTGACTGCATCACCAACAAGGCTGATCGGGGGTGCCCAGGCTTGGCGCACGCAACGGCTGGCGCCACGACTGGTTGCTTCCATACGGGCTGGGGTCCAAACACAAGGCACAACCCATGTTCAATTTCATGTCGTGGCAGGATAGTGGGTGATCACATTCCGCGTAGCTGTCAATTTGAACTACATACTTGAAGCTTTCTTGAGTGCTCATCTAATCTGATATTGAATCCGTTTAAAGCTTCCTCCGTTGGACAGTGACGCTGAACATGCTGTGATAGCAACCACCAAGTCCATTTCAGCAACAAATTCGATGTGATCTCCAGGTTTGCTAATTGGTGGCAGAACCTTGAACTTTCCTGTCTCGCCATCAACAGGCACATTCATAAAACAGTTGAATGCACACGGGATCTGGTCTTCTCCGATGCCATGTTTTGCCAATGCGAACGCCAGGTTCCCAAAGCACCCCGGAGCTGGGTCAACATCGCCATAGATGATACGAAACGTGTCTTTGGAGCATGGAGTCAGCAGAAAATCATGCCTGCCAACCGTGTCCTTGACAATTTTGAGCATGACGTTGCTTCTATTGCTGTAGATCTTGTCCCCCTCTGTCATGTAAATTTTATCGGCGTAGTCAAAAGTGCGACCGTTGGAAATGGCTTCGTCGGTGTCGGCGAGGCTGAATGCGACGAGATCGGAGACTTGGCACCCCTCCGGGTCTATTACCCGAAGAGTTTGGCCCGTTTTCAAAATAAATGAGGTTCCCGTGCGTGGGGACAACTGTATGATCCCATTTTCAAGGAGCTGGGTTTGTTCTGACATGGTTGGTGCGCAGTAGGGTAATTAGGCAGGATGTGATAATGTGGGGGGATCCGGAAGGTCGAAAAGAATGATGGGATGAAGCTAAAATGCGGTCCCCGTATCAAATTAATCTAAGATCTATTATATCAAGAAATCTCGGTCGCGAAAGATGATCAGCGAGCCCTTGCGTTGACCACAGGATGCCGATGACCCGAATAAACAGGATACTTGTGGGCCGAAGGAGATGGAAGGGCGCACACGACAACACTGCGGAGTCTTTTCTCTAGCCAGTATCTTCATTGGGTTTAGCCGAGGTCAACTGGGCACAATCTCACTCGCGTGCTGATGGTCACTACATGATGAGTTCCCCATTCCTGTTTCCAAATAATTTCGCTCTATCAAATGGGGGTTCTATCTCACGTTTACTCATAATTCAAGATAAATATTATGCTGGGTGTATCCTTTTTTCCGACTTCCCAAAAGATAACTGCCAAAAAAAAAAACCATCTTACTCATCGTTTCTCCGTTGCCACTGTCTCAGTAAAGTAATGCCCAACTCAGAAATACGATTTGGATCAAAATATGAGAAATGGGTCAATCTCCCTTTCGCGAGCATACTGTATCCAATTCCGCACACTTTTATCCCTTGAAGAACTCCAGAACTCGTGTAAAAACTGCAGTGCGGCATTATTACACCAAACCCCAGTGGTGAAAATCGTCCTTTCAAATAGTCTTTGTACAACATGCTGCCGATGTGTGTCGCCCTGGCACTCTGTGCCGGTAATAAACAACGGAAAGAAGGTATCGTGAGAAAACAGTGACTTTTGTGTTCCTCCAATAGCCTGGAGATCATGAAAGAGGAGATCAACGTAGGCGTAAATCGTCTGCTCCGATTCGGCAGGTGATGCCAGAGCTTGGTAACAATATATCAAGCCAGCATGATAATGTGCCCGTATTATTGCCTCAAAAAAGGTTTGGATATAGGCATCGCGTGCTCGGGCATGTGCATGCTCGAACTTTGCTTCCCAGATGGCCATGTCCACTGGTGGCGGTTGGTGGCCCCCGAGGATGAGACCATGACGTTCTCTTTCCACCGTCGTGATCTCATGAAGCAAGCGGGTGAATAGCCAAAAGTTCCCATCCAAGCTCAATGGTGATGGCCGTGGTACTTCAGGGTTCGGCCGTTTAATGAAGTTGGATACGTTGACAAACGCCTCCAAGTCAACAGCTTCTTTGACCAGAAATTTGGCAACAGGTTCTTCTTGCGCGGTTGAAGAAATTCTGAGGCTCTGTCGATCTATAATGGTTCGGCAAGCTTGCAGATGAAGGTTCCAGCCCGTTGAATCGGGTGTCAGCATTTCTGAAAAGCACAGGACGAGCATTGTGGCAAGTATGTGCGATAGGGAAGAGCCATCGGGGGCTTCATTCCCAGTCGGGGCATTGAGGGTCAGTTCCAGGCGCATATCTTCGTTCAACAAGCGAAGGCTTGCATCGCGAAAGGTGTGGTTGGCATCGAGAAGATCCATCTTGTCGTCATTATTCCCTGGCAATGCCGACAAATGAGCAACGGCAAGACCCAAAATTCCGAGCCGCAAGGTAGGAAATCGATTTGCAAGTGGAATGATGACCTGTCGCCACTGGTTTTGTGGGCCATCGAGCCATGTGAGCAAAGGCGCAACTTCGAAATAAAAATGACGGAGCAGCTTCTCGATAGATTCGGTTGATAGGAGTCGATTGAATGGGCCAAGCTCTTTGAGCAGTCCAGGATTGCGTGATACAGTTCGGTGGTGTACAGCAGCAGCCTGAGAATCCGACTCATAGGTGTCGTCATGTCCATTAACGGTACAAGCAATTGTTGTTTCCGCTGCTTCACTTTTGCTTTTACCTTCATCTTGCAACAACACTGGGGTTGTCTTTCCAGTGAGTTTGCCTCTACTGGCGACGCCCTGATCCCATCTGAGTGGGACGGGATTGAACCCTGGGCAGCACAATCCCCGAGACTTGCATTTCTGGCATTGCGGTGCCGTGCGGTCACATTTTATGCGTCGCTTGATACATGTGCGACAATCTAGGAATTTAGTTAGATAAGAAAATGTTAATTCCATGGAATCTTACCTCTGGATGCTACCTGGCGATTTAGTGGTAATGAATCAATGCGCACGTTCTTCATTTTCCCGGCCACAGCCTCGGAGAATAAAGTGTCTGCGCTACCAGCTGCATGGGATAGCGCAGAGCACTGTGGACAGGGCTACTTGGCGTGTCTGTGTTTACACGTCGTGATCTGCAGACTCAATATCATCTGAGGTTTCGTTTGTCGCCATAAAAATTCAACTCGCCACCACCATTGGTGGAACCGGCGAAATATCGGCTGAGCATTTCTCCCTGGCCATAAGCTTAGTCAATCTCAGGAGGGTCCATCGTGGCTCGCCATAGAAAACCTTTGCCAAGGATACGGGAATGGGTGGAGACGTTGTAAACAGTTGGTACATGGCCCAAATTAGATACAGCGTCATGGGTCAAGAGTGTAATTATCGACTAGAGCAGAGAAATTGAAACGGAAAATTATTTTCGAGGGAAATCTTGTATTTAAAACCGGCTTGTCGATCATGACAGGCCACTACAGAGCGTTTATTTTTATTTATTTTTTTTTCGATTTTATGAATAAGCAGGTATCACCCCCATTTCAAATCCCGAATCATCCAATGTCCTCTGATTTTGACTCCCATCCAGTACAATCTGAATCGGTACAGACAGTTCCACGACAGCATTATTCAGGTTTAAGCATAGTTGTATGGAGTAGGTTCTTGAAACAAGACACGAGTGAAACGTCGGAAGAAACGTTCGGTCAAGTATCGGCAGACGCAATGAGATTTGTGAAGATGTTGTGTGAAATATTGGCGGTGCAGAATCCTCTAGGCCCCTAGCATATTCTAGGTCTAGGTGCTGCAACCATTTCAATTTGCCCAGTGAGTCGACGTCAAGCGGGATAGCTGTTGAGTAGGGCTCTTCTTTGTTGTTTTGATCCGGGAAATTCGGTGCATGACCATGTTTGTACCAGGTATGTGATTTAATCTTCGCCGTGACAGAGTTGATCTGAGGCGGGATAATATCCAGTGCTGTTGGTACAAATGTCAGGACTATAGGCACATAAGATTTGCCCGAGCCACGCATATCTGGATAAAGATGTACAGTTTGAGCTTGTGTCCCAACAACACTAATACGACCTAGACATCCAGAAAGGAGACCTTTATGGATCTCTTTTGCACCAATGAGATTATAGACTTTGTTTGATGGTGAGATGTTCAAAGGTGGTTGTTCCATGGACGGAGAAACCACCCGAATCGCCCTTGACGATCTTTGATATAGTGAATAAGGCTGCTTCGAGGAG
Source organism: Calonectria pseudoreteaudii (assembly GCA_001879505.1). Taxonomy (NCBI): domain Eukaryota; kingdom Fungi; phylum Ascomycota; class Sordariomycetes; order Hypocreales; family Nectriaceae; genus Calonectria; species Calonectria pseudoreteaudii. Next base: position 177,669 of record KV875252.1, on the reverse strand, counting down.
GGCCTAAATGACAACGATGCCCTTATCGAGTATTTGATTTGGATAAACTCCGGGGCCATGTCGTCATTTCCCCAATCTCCCATTGTTGGCGGCAATCGTAAGTGCTGATGTTTAACCACCACTGAATCCACAGAATGAGTGCAACCGGATGAGGGCAACTCATAAGGTATCACGAAATGAAACGGGATGTTGTATGTCGTGCCAGCCAAAAAGATTCCCGATGGAGGATAAACAGAATCCGGTATGGGATGATCGACCCTGAGAAAACACAAGCGAGATGTAGACTTATTTACGACGGTTTCCCAACTAACGGCGGATTCACCCAATAGGGTAATCTCCAGATGTGCAAATGGGATGTCTTGGTTTGGTGAAATGAGCAAATTGCCGGTGACGGACGTTCCGGATTCGTGAACTTTGGAGGTATAGTGGTTGAGCAACTCAATCTGAAGCTCGTTGCCTTGCCACAACTTGAACAACTTGCTCATCTGTGCTCTGAGGGACGCCGATAATTGCTTGGGTTGGTCACCGCAAGTGAAGTTGAGAGGAAGACTTGAAGGCATTTTGGACGGGTTGGAGTTTTGTGCCCCAGAGTTGAAGTGATTGCCAAAGGATAGATTGAGGACTTGAGTTAAGCTGGGGAGTGAGCTGCCTTTGAATGACGACAAAACAAAGCCATATGACACGTTAAGCAGGGCCATCCTGATCCAACTGAAAATATTTGTCACAGTCTGCCAATTACTTCAGAATTCTCTTTTCAATCACCCGCTTTGGTTACGCTGCTTCGGGACCCTGTGAACCATCTGTCGCTTGATCCACTTGATGGATCAGTTCCGCACAGACCATTCAGTACCGCAATGACACAACTGGAACCACTCAACTCAACAAACCCGTTCCCCCTATCTTTAAACAAACGGGTTCAATTACTGCCTGCCAATTCAAGCAGTCACTTCTTGAAAATATTAGCAGTCTTTATGCTTGTGCTAGCCCTCATATCGAGTCGTTTGTGACCAGAGATTTCTCAAATACGTGGAGTATGAAATGACACACAGCTGGGTCTGGTGGGGCATGAGACTGACGTCTGTGAAAGGGAGCAAGGGTAGTGAAAAGACTAAGCCCAATACAGAAGTCCGGGAGAGAAAACAAATCTTCGTCAGGTGGCTGTGGCACAAGTCGCGTCGTCGCACACCTCTATCGGTCAAGTTGTGTGAGAAATACAAGTCGTTTCTCCCACGTGTTGCAGAGCTCATGCCTTTAGCTCGGTACCTTCGATCGAGCACCTTGACGTTAGTTCCCTTGCCACACGAGGGAATTTCACGCAATCACGAGCATCTTCTATTTTTTTTTTTTTTTCGAATGAATCGGCGGGTGCATAATATTGCGGTTTAGCGATGTTGGCACGCGATTCTGACCCAAGGCTGCACACTGCAAATGGGGTGCTCCCTCGCTTTGAGATTGCGCAGAGAATTGATCCACGGAATCCCGATATTCTTCTACTCTTGTATTGTAACACTCAGATGACCGATGAACCAGTTCATACCATGGACCAATATTTCCCATATGCACGATCCGCTCGCTAAAGTTGTCCCGCCAAATTAACGCCCGTATCCCTGATGATGCCCACCTTCTCGCGAATCCATACCATCTCTCTCGACCAATCTCCAGGCGTCATGGACAAACATGATTGCACGACCATCAAAGGTGGCAGCACAACACCTGCTCCAAGATGAAAAAGCTTTTCCCGCAAAAAATATTCTACCGACTGACAAATGTAACTGGCGGACGCGCGCACCCATTCCTGATGGCGGCCCGGACTGTGCAGCGTCTGGCCTATTTCTATTGACGAATGGTTTAACGTACCGTCTTCCATCTGGACAAGTAATGACGAAACGTCTTCGCCCACGATTTTTCTTGGATGGGCTTCGGTTCCAGAGAGCTCCCGAGACAACATGGTGAGATGAGAATGGATCAAAACCTGGGCTGTCCAAAACAAGACGAGTGTTTCGCCAACACCAAAAGAGGGAAATTCAAACGAGACGGGGAATAATTTTCCAAGTCCTGGGTCGTCGCTCGCACTCCCCGTGGTACTCAAATTTGGCCAATACAGTGGCCCATGAGCAGCGGCCCGGTAACTAGAAAACCAGTCATCGAGTTGCTTGTCTAAGCGCAAGCACTCCTTGATGGCGCTCAATTTGCAGCGAATAGCCATTTCGGGACTTGACGTTGCTTTTCCAGCATCGATATTCTCAAAAATGCTTGGAATATGCAGAAGGATATCCACAAGCAAGTCGTGAGATGCCTTCCGCGAAGTAGCCCATGGCTTCTGTATCCATTCAGGCTGAGTGAGAAATGATCTGCGGCGCTGGCCAAGACTTTGATAGAACTGAAAATAGTCAGGTATAACTTTAACCCACGTCTAAAGCACTCAGGCAGTCTAGCAATGTTGAAAAATGAGACAAAAACTCACTGTGTGCATTCTCATGACTTGGAGGATACCGTGAGCTAGCCCGGTTGCATGGGCCTCGGGGCCTCGTCTGTGCATCAATCTCATGGCACCATTATAATGATTCATGTATGCATCAGTCGCGGAACCAGGACATTCAGCAAACTCGTACATGATAAGGGCTACGCAGCTAGCTATGTTTTGTTCGCTGAAGCGGGATTCAGTGTTGGATATCGCCCTTTGAAGTTGGTGCAGCCCTGCCGTGTATTGCGACAGGCTATCGCGGACAAGAGCCTCGTGGCCACTTTGGCGGCCCAGCTTTGACCAGCAGTTTGCCATGAGGGCATGTTCGAGAGCAGCCGAAAGTTGGATGTTAGGGAGTTGGAGAAGCCAATTGCAGTGTCCGTTAAAACGCGTGACACCACCGCCCGCAGACGGACATTGCAAGTCGAAAAATAAACCAAGAAGTTGGTCACGAAACACGTTGCGACATGTTACCGTAGTAGGCATACTAGGTATTAAAGGGGCATTCTCCGTTGCCGGCAGTGAAGGGTTCAACGCTGCCTCATTCTTCTTCCAACGATGCAAGAGTACCGGCGCCGTACCATCTTGACTAACGCCGGTCAATCCACTGTTGATCAAAGGGGAATTCGAATCCGTCATATAGCCCGACATGATGAAAGCTTGCTTCTTCTGATAGCCTCCACAAGGCCGTCGCGACTTGGCGCAGTTGAAGCATGTTGGTTTCTCGCCGCCGCACTGGAGACGGACAAATTGCAGGTCAGTACAGTCGGCAATAATGTGAGCGGGTTTTCGCGTACTGACCCTGATCCTCCTCTGCCGACATGTGTGGCAGGCATTGGAGCGCCCTGGAACCCCCACCATGGCCGTGATCAATTCAAACACATTCAGCAAGACGAGTCAAAAATATGGCCCAAGCCAAAACGTGCCAATGTCCACCAGAACGAAAAAGCTGGGAGACCTCGGAGATCGTCCCACCGGCGGCCAAATGATTGCGCCAAGTGGGGGCTCGATCGCCACCGCGTAGGTTCTGACGAATGAGATAGACCTCTGCTCGTGCCGCTTTGACGCTGTTCCGCATTTAGTTTCATTGCGCGAGACCTACTCAAGCATGGTCGTCTCAGCCCTCACCACAGTTCCCATCTTGGCGAGATCTCACGAGCCGCTGCGTCTCGCTAAGATGTCTGTGTATTTCGGTAAAAACAATGCAATATTTGCTCATCTCGTAGACTCAATTTCACCAAAACAAGTTTGCCAGTTGGTCAGTTGAACCTCTCCATTTCTGGTCGATACATTGGTGGTGCAAGTATGCGATGACGGATCCTCATACGGCGAGTGCCATCGCCCAAGTGGTCTTTTATGTTCCGATAGTCCCCATATCTTCATACGTCTTTTTCGGAAATTGGTCCCACAGGCCTCGCGCCGCATGGTTTCCTCTCGTAAACTTCTCTCTGTGTCAGTTACCCTAGAGCACGCCCCCAACGATCAACCTCTAAACGTATTGCAGTCAGGCTTTCTGGCGGCATCCTTACATTTTTTCTCACATCTGACCCAGGCAATATTCTACTAAAAATCGCGGTGTCTATTTTGCTCAACGTTGGTGTTATTCCGCTGCTTATCTCCACGATCGGCATCATTCGCCTCATGCAAGTTCGCTGATCCTCAAAACGTCACCAATCTACATTGCTGACAATTTTTTGTAGTCTGAAATCAAGCATAGGTGAAAATAAAACCGTCACTATTGTTCTCAACATAATCAAGATTTTATTTGCGGTTGCCTTTGGACTTTTGATTGCTGGCGGGTCTCTCAGCGGCTCTCCACAACATGCGACCATAGCGAAGGGATTGTCGCAAGCCGCATATGTCATCTCCATGGTTGTCGTTTTTCTTGTCGCGGCAGAGTTATTTCATCTATATGGGCAAAGGTGCAAGGTCACTGCAGGAAGCGAGGTTGTAAGTGGTCAAATTGTGGACTGATCCTTTCAAACTTCATCCAGCGTAACCAGTAGCTAATGTGCACTATAGTACATATATGGCGCGCTTGCTGCGACTCCGGCACTGACTCTGCGTGTCATCTATGGCCTCTTACAAGTGTTTGCCCAGGGCGATGCTGCCAAGACGTGGAACCCTGTTGGGGGCTCGGCTGTTGCTTTTGCTTTGGTGTGCCTCCTACCGGAGTACATCATCGTTCTTATCTATCTATACCTTGGATTTCGAAGAATTTGGCAATTAAAAACTATGGGGGAGTAGAAGGCAGCTTTATGACGGAATTTGGAGGTCAAGAACCTGTCTCTAGCTCATTCACTTCCTTTTCCTCGGGTCATAACCGGATCATCAATGTGCATTTCTTCATTTTGTAAATGGAACTGTGAGTTTTTAATAAATAAGTTCTTCAATGTGGTAGTGGTTCCTTCGTTGTCTCAATTCTTTCCTTGCTTCAGCTGTATGGGCATTTGGTATGGAAAAGAGTCGTGTTTTGCAGAGGACCCTTACCGTGCGTGCCCTGCAGAATGCACGAGTCAAAAATGCATCTCGCAAGCAAATCGAACAATACCCTTTTGGGTATTTCATAAGCAACATCCGCAAACGTGTTATCGTGGGGATTGAAAATGCCTGTGCAGATTTGCCTGCTGCCTAATTTATGTACCCTGTGCTTATTTGGCTGAGATGGAGACGTGGCTTGAATGAAGCCACTTTTGGTGGTGGTGTTACTAAGTAGGCCTGATGCATAGAGTAGGAATTCTTCCGCATCAGCGATGCACTACAAGGGCATGATGTTCCATATCCTAATTCGCGCACTATTGCTTCAGGTGGGGAGGAAATGACTCACACAAATAAACATAAGCTCAAGCTAAACCTCGCATGATGTCAATCCCACACCAATCATTTTTTACTTGAGATCCCTCCTTCTGCTAATGACACCGTGTTTCAATATGAAACGAGTTGATTATGGTAAAATAAGATAAAAGTAGTAGTTTATCTTATTGATTGTCTCAGTCGCGCACTCTGAACTGCTATCCAAATCTGCTCACTGTACCAAGCGGTCTAATTTATGTCATGGCACGACTCAGGCTCTTAGTTGTCGCGTTGGCGGTGATAATACCATTTTTCTTGATGCCAGAGATGCCGGCCTTTTTACCAAACCTTCAGCATCCTTGGTTAAAGAAGCGAAGTCTGCTCCTCAAACTGACCAATCCGAAACGGACTTTATGTGACTTCAATTCTTCCGCCGCGAAATTATTTGGCCCAATACCTGACGATTTATTGGAGACGCTAAAGTTCAGTACCTGGCAGAACGAAGACGAGTGGAACAGGATGGAGGGTATGGCCTCAGATGTTTTGAATTGCCCTAGGGCCCTTCAACAATGCCGAAACGTCTATATTGAGATGGACCCGCCGGACGAATCTTACTCGGCGCGGAACTTTTCAGACACAATTCTGGAAGCCTTCGGCAAGATGAACAATCTAACCAATATTGAGTGGACAATGGGAGACCACGAAGTGCTGTTATCCACGAGTGAAGTTGTTATTCCCAGCGTGAAGCATCTTGTACTTGATCGGAATAAGCATTTCCTGCTGTCTCACACTCCGAATGTTGAAAAGCTCAGTGGAACTGGACCGTCGCAATTCTGCTATGGGCCGTCCGGATTCAAGATTGAGCTTATGAATGAGCTACTGGACAACGCGAAGCAGCTAACTAAGCTCACCGATCTAAGCCTGCTCGCAATATGGTCACCGAGTCTTGTTGACAAGGTGTTTTCTACAGTGCCTCAGATTAAGAAACTGAATATCCGAGGCTCGATTTCATTCAAGGATGATCAGCTCAAAGGTAAAGATGCCCGTAACGCCACGCAGCTTCAGGTACGTTTGCCGGCCCCATAGTCTACCCACCAGCTCACGTGGCGCAGATGGTCATGTCCAAATTGGGACAGTTTCCAAGCCTTGAATCTCTCAAGATTCCATTTTCGGAAGATCTGAGAAGCGTGGGAGATTTGGATAGCATGGTATGTGGAAACATGTTCGACGATGTTGGTGGTGCTCAATTTACGCGTCGACTTTTGCGAGAAAGCATTTGGGCCAGGGAAACAAGCTCCAAGATAGTGCTTGAGCGCCTCCCTAACTTGAAGTCCCTTACTATTGAGGAAATGTCGACTCTTAGCATCGAGAATGGGACTGCAATTTGGCCCTGGACCGGGAGGATTGAAGAGTATCTGTGGGCGAGTACGACTTGGTTTCCTGGAGGACAAACGCTCGACAGATATGGAAACACAGAGCAGCCCAGGGGATCACTTTTCGGGTCTTGGGAATTGGATAAGAAGATGTTACGGGAGGATTGGGTGCCAGATCTAGATCCAGAACTTTAAGCTTGCTGGCGCAAACATGCACGCTAAAACCCACCCATCCATCTGTGCTGACGAAGCCCTCGATAGTCACTTACCTGGTAGCTTGAGCCTAGCATGGATTATCTGATCCATTTGTATCTGACCCAAAGGAAAATAATTCGGATGAAACAAATGACCCAGTCCAATATTTGCATCGCTTGCAGATAGCATTTTGTAGCTGTAAGTTACTTGATGACCATCATCGACACTGATTTTCGACGGCTGGGGCTAGTAAACCTCTCCATTGCGTGCGCTGCCCCGCAACTTGCGCCGGTTTCGGCTAAACTCATCCCCCTTGCTGAAAGAGCTCTGAAGTGGGGAATGCCATCCATGTTGGTTGTAATTAGGTGTCTCCTCACTTCATGGCACCCCAGCTGTGGGAAGCTCCACGCCCCCTCACCGACGTGTTGCTCTTTGGTGTAGGTTAGAGCCGTGTGGTTGACTGAAGATGGTTTCTCTCGCAGTTCGGCACATTTTGACTTGGCTAGGAGGATGGAGAGCTGTCTCTTAAAGTTTAGGTTCAGGCCCGGACGACCCGAAATGAGGCAAAACGCAATCCTCGTGTCTGGCTTGATCACCTGACGCGGCCAAGGTGGTGTTGCTTCCTCCAGTGGGGCCAAATGCGGACGGGCGGCCTCAGTTTTAGCCTTGCACATCACAACTCGTTGTGAGACTCGTTCACCAATCACCATTCTCGCTCCAGCTACCACAATGAACCAAGGAACATGTCCTCGGGAGCACTGGGTCCCACCCGTCGGAACCTCGTGGCAGATCGTGCTCAACTCGCCAATCCACATTGACCCGAGGAACCCGGCCATCTCCCCAGACGTCGACGTCTACATCATCGACCTCTTTGACAACTCGGCCGAGACGGTTGCTGCTCTGCACAGTCTGGGAAAGAAGGTCATCGGCTATTTCAGTGCCGGCACATGGGAGGAATGGCGTCCCGATGCGAAGCAATTTGCCAAGGCGGATCTTGGAAAGCCCATGGACGACTGGCCGGGCGAGCGGTGGATGAACTTGAAGAGCCCGAATGTCCGCGAAATTATAGCCAGGCGAATTAAACTTGCGGCGGAGAAGGGCTTTGACGCCGTCGACCCAGACAATGTGGATGGCTATGTAAGCTCGTTAACTACCCGTGAGGATCGACTGATTAACCCTCCATAGTCCAACAAGAACGGCCTAGGACTGAAGAAGGCCGATTCCATTGATTACATCAGATTTCTTTCCCACGAGGGGTCTAAGTACGGCCTCAGTGTCGGACTCAAGAATGCCGGCGAGATTATCCCCGAGGTCATCGACTACGTTGACTTCCAGGTGAATGAGGAGTGTGTCAAGTATAAAGAGGGCCCGACGTTTGAGCCCTTCATCAGGGCTAGCAAGGCCGTCTTCCACATCGAATATCCTCGTGGCGCCCCAGGAAAAGTGAGCGCAAAGTCCAGGGAGTCAATTTCCACGGCTCCAGGCACGCAGTATTTCAGCACCTTGCTGAAGTCGATGGATCTGGATGGGTGGGTACAGTATTGTGACGGGCAGCAGTTCACGACGAAGACAATCAAAGAGTAAATAATGGCCATGTATTGGCTCAAAGTTGGGAGTATGAGAGATAATTTTCCATCGTTTTCACTGTGTAGGGTTTTCATAAAACTGTAGTAGACCCCGGCAGCTCTCTCTCGGCTTCCAGGACTATGAAAATAATCTTCGGTTCGTCTGGTTTACCAGATCATCTCGTGCCGTTAAAGAGTTGCTTGAGGCCAGAAGTTCGCCTAGATGCATGTGTGTTTAGGCTGCATGACCGACTTTGACCAAGCCATTTCCAAAACGAAGGGGCTGCTGGCCGCGAGCTAATCTGATGGATAAAGGAGATTAGCTCAACTTTCTCAATCTAGTGACTAAAATATTTTCAAAATCTTCACTGCCTCCAGTCTCTCATATGGCATGTCGCTATGCCATTCAAGTAAATAATTGTCCACGGGATTTCCCATCGTCTCATCAATCTGCTGATGACTCACCAACTTTGCGAGAAAGAATCTGGACCCCGAAATCATGGGAAACCGAGGGTGATGAGCACGTAATGAATTCTGCCCTTTGAATGGATCAAAGCGCTTAATTGTTGGGCGACTACGTGTAAGAGAATCTTGAAGCGCTGTGGACCTTGCGCTTTTGTGTTCCATCCCAGATTTCATTTTGAAAACTGAGGGAATTGGATGAGATGTGGGATGCAACTCGAGAGCTCTCGGGTGCTCGCAGACCTTGATTTTTGGGTGGCTTGCCCCAAAACTTGGTAGTGCTCCATACCCGCTGTGTATAGATATCTGGCTTATTATGCCGTGGAGAATCCGATTGAGGGCCAAAGAAGGATCGAAGAGATGGTAGGCAAGCAGTGATCAGACTGATCCCAGATTCAAGAGTGGCCCAGAGAACTTTGACAAGAGAATGTGAGTCTACATCACCGTTGTGGATTACAAAGACATGTTTGCTTACCTGTGTAGCTGAGTGGTGTGCTAATGTCAGCCGCAGATTCTTCGAATGAGACGTAGTTGATGACACAGAGGCATATGCAGAAGGTTCCCAGAAGAAATGTGCTACAGACTCCAAACTTGAGCGCTGCGCCAAGCTTGATATCTGGGATAATGAACCAGGGTACCGTGAACACTTTAACCGTCAGCCTTGCCTGGTTGTGGGGGTGGTTGAGTGAATTCACCGAGCAGATTACCAATGAAATGCAACAACCAATTAGTTCTGAAGACCATGAAAGCCGAATTATGAGTCGAGCATGAACTCTTGCGATCTATTTCCCTGTTTGAAAATGGGTTAATAAACAAAGGACGCTTTGAAAAGGATGAGGGGAGGATTACCAGTTGGCCTCGATCGGCTGGCACATCAACAGCTGCAAAATAATACTAAGTACATAAGCGAGCACAACATAAACGATTGTAGCCCAAAGGAACACTCTCCGCTTTGCCATGAAAGTCGGAAATATCTGCAAATATGTAGCAAGAAGCACCGCTTTGCAGAGATACAAGCCGGTCAAGTAAGGAAAGTTGCTGATCCAAAAGAGCTGACGGATAGCGTCAGCTGGGGCTGGCAGCGTAATTTGGCGCGTCAAATACCTTGAAAATCAGAGGGATGTTTCGGCGATTGCCGTGATACCCATCCAAAGTTGCTGTCACACTTGGGTCTAGAGCACCAAGCTTTGCGAATACAACCGAAAACGATGTGGCTGCGACACAAGACATCCAGGCGGCGCATAAAAGCCAGTCACTCATTAAAGGCCAGTTCTTCTGGACTTTCAGGCGATGAAACAATATTGCAATGATGGCGACCGTGGCAATGCCATCGAGCACCCAGCCTGAGACCTGAAATGGCACGTTTTATCATCAGCAGGTGACAGAGTTTCTCTCATGGTGGATAGGGCGAACCAGGACTGCCATAGGGCCAGGCGCGGAAACATCTTCCATCACCATTGATTTCTTTTTGAAGCTATGGATTGAAGGTCGGACACGGCGTCGTGAGTTGGCTCATAAAGCTGCTCCCAGGGCGTGGTCTAGTGTTTCGTGAGGGTCGCTGGCAAAAACAGAAAAAAAGAATGGTATCGAGGTTGAAAGCGGCTACGAATTCGCCTGAATTTCCTTTCCCAAGCTTTACAATGGCAGGGGCACTCATACAGATATCTAACAGAAGCTTCATCCGAGAAGCTTTAGCTGTCAAGCTTCAGAACTATCTCCACCGCGTGGTTTTGGCATGGTTTGCGCCACGTTTTAGGACTTCGGTTCGGTGACACAATGGCGAAACCTTGGAGCTGCGGGAACTACCATGACGCAGAATTCTAGACTCGGTGACGGCCGGTACCGTGCTGTGAACTAAAGCTACTGGAACCTTGGAGCTGAAAGCGCGTCAATCTTGACGATGCGACAAGCTCGCCTTATAAAACAAGCAAGGCCATTATTATCATCTAGTGCGCCTTGTATCTTGTTTCCATGATTTGGGTTTTTTTTTATTATTTGAGTTCAAGACCCATGATAAAAACACTGTTTCATGATATCAAAGCCATGAATCTGGTTTGATTGGACAAGCTTATCAATAATCGCGTCCCAGCTCCTACTCGCCGGGCGCACGACGTGCATGTCGCGTTGATGGGGAAACTGACAAGATTCCATCCATTCCTCTGACGCGCATCAAGGTTCTTCGAGAAGGCTGAGCTGGAGAGCTACGAAATTGACCTCGGGAAGAGTGGAGCCTTGATTCACAGCTCATGGCTCAATACGGCGAGAAAGAGTGCTTGAGTACCGGTTGGGGAAACGCTCTGATTATTGAGAGTTTGGCTGAAATTCTGTCCTGGAGATTGAGGTAGGCAATCGCTTGCCCGTCCAGCGTTCCGCGTGAATTTTGCTGCCATGAGTTGCCGTCATGGCCGACCGAGCCACCGCTGCTCCGTTGCACAGCGAGAGCATCAAATTCGACGCGACAGAGCGTTTTGGTGCCACATACCCGGGCCTTGAAAGGCAGACTGCGGCACGAATGGAGATTTGAAGATCTGTGGGCTTTTTGTTCCTGTTAAAAATAACTGCATCTTCTTGGCGCCAAGAATCACACCGGACGTATAAATCAACCACCACCAACAGCCTTGCGGGGAAATGCCTGATCCCTTCTGCCCTATGTAGACGCGAAATCTGCGAAATTTCATATATATTTACCAAACATAATCTCAATCCGATTTGGGGCACAGTTCCATTTCGGCCCGCTTCTTTCTTATCTGTCAAAATTGCCGATGATGAGCCACGCGTCTGGTCGCAGCGTCTTATCAACCATGACATGTAAGAGAGCTTGACCTCGGCCGAATTTCCGTATCAAAACGACCAAACCCTAGATGGCGGTGCTTTTATCCAAGATGCACGGCGCCGAGATCCGAGGCCTGAATGCCACTCCTGTGTGAGCCCCCCGTTGTGGTCCGATTCAAACACCTGACGAAATGAATATTTGAATGGATATTCGGCATGACGGATGGCGGAATCTGTCGAAAAAATAAGGTCATCAGAAAAGAATTTAAAGAATTGTCCTAAAATCCAACCCAAACTTCAATCCAGACCCAATTCAAAGCTCGGGGAAGCGAGATTATATCCTGGGTCTTGTTGTGGACGATGGCACTGGGGGTGGAGGCAGGAAATGCCACAGGAAAAAAGCTCCTTCCTAAATAGATATAGGCAGTGGAGGGGGGAGGTTCTGTTTTGAGGATGTGGAAGATCGGAAATGACCGCCCTTGCTGGTCTATCCATCCATCCATCACCCGTCACCAAAAAAAGATCGCCATGCATCATCAAGCTGCTTACCCCGTATGCAGCTATCGGCCAATCTTCACCACGGAGCCTGGCCACTCGAACCAAAGAATTACGATACAACTAAACTCTAACTCGCTCGTCATGCGGCTAATTGGCGCACCGGCCCTGGGTGCGCAGCAAACCGCCGCGACTGTCATTGCACAACTCGGCAATTTCGTGCCGTAGTGGAGCTCTGCGCGGAGCTTTGACAAGGTCCCGCCGCGAACACGTCTCTGCAGATGGGCGATTCTAGCTCGCCTGCGTCCCGATTATGTCTCAGTCGCAATCTGTCGTGGGTCTTTCGCAAGATAGGCTCCGTCGCACGCCATGAGCGCTTCTGGTCAGCTTTGGGGTTGGGTTTCCGACTATGTGCCCGCTCACTTGGATAAGATAGGATGGAGGAGAATCAAGGATGCCCGGCTTTGCCGCCCATAACGCGTGGCCACCCGTAGCTGAGCTTTCTCTCTCTCTCTCTTTCTCTCTCACTTCTTTTGTATTTCATGTCTCATCCCGCCACTTATCGCTCGAACTGATCGGCATCCCGTTCTTTTCGCCTTATCATTTTTTTGCAGAATGGCTGTCGAGATTTCTCCAGCTGGCGAGACCCACCCATCGCCTCAGCATTCTGATGATGCGGACGACAAGAAGAATGTCTCCACAGTAGCTGCCGACGACATTGAAGCTGACGCTTCATTGGATGAAGCTGAGGTCGATATGAATGAGCAGGAGAAGCTCATGAGCAAGGCTGAAAAGGTAGAATTGACACCTGTCGAAGCCTTCAAGTGGAATGTTGAGGGAGACCAGTCTCCATGTAAGCTGAGCACCCTGCGTCCTTCGATTTTTTGAAATTCAACTAACCAGCCACTTTGTAGTTCCAGAGGTTGCTGCTTGCGTTCCGAATACAGATGACCCAAGTCTTGTCTGTAACAGTACGGAATTCCATGCCAGAACTATTACTCGACCTTACTGATCCGTGTGTAGCGGTGCGAACTTGGATTCTGACGACCATTTTTGTCATCATTTTTGCTGGTGCCAACGAATTTTTCAGTTTGCGTTATGTAATTCTTCCCTGCCTTTATGCAGCTCCAAATTTACCAATTCTAACGCGATGTGAACTAGCCTTCGTTGAGTATCGGATATGTCGTGGCCCAGTTGCTTGTTTTCCCTATCGGTCGCGCCTGGGAGAAATTGCCTCGATGGAGAGTTCCTCTGGGTCGATTCACTTTTGATGTGAACCCGGGCAGATTTACTATCAAGGAACATGCGTTCATTGTAATTGTACGTTTTATTCAGCTTGATGGGATTTTTTTGCCGTACTAACTTTTCTAAAGTGCGTGAGCTTAAGTGCAAGCTCGGCATATGCTACCGGAGCTCTCATGGCTATCATCAGCCCCGTCTATTGGAACCGAGACTATGGTGCAGGATTCTCGTTCCTCTTCCTTCTGACCACGCAAATGCTTGGGTAAGAAAATTTCTAATGAAATTAAAAGAAGGAACTAACTAGGTTGATGCATAGTTTTGGACTTGCCGGAATGGCACGAAGATGGCTGGTCTATCCTGCAGCGCTGATTTGGCCCTCTACCCTCTCTTCAACCGTTCTTTTCCGGGCCCTGCACGAGCCCCAGGAAAGCTCAGCTGTGAATGGCTGGACCATGACTCGATACAGATTCTTTACCTACTTCACTATCATTGCTTTTGTCATTTTCTGGTTCCCTGACTACCTCTGGACAAGTTTGAGCACCTTTGCATTTGTTACTTGGATTGCGCCCCACAACCAGAAGGTCAACACCATCTTTGGTGTAAGTGAATCTCAGCATGATAATTTCAAAAGAAAATAGGACTGGATGATGCTAACTCTTTCCTTCTAATCAGATGAACTCTGGGCTGGGTTTGTTGCCCATTAGCCTTGACTGGACTCAAATCAACTATGCTGGAAACCCACTCATTACTCCTTTCTACGTTACTTGCAATGCATTTGCTGTAGTCGTCTTCTTTTACCTTTTCTTAAGCCCTATTCTGTACTACTCGAATGTGTGGAACAGCGCCTAGTAAGCGGTCTCGCTCCCTCTACCTCACTGATCCACCACTAACTCGGTAGCCTCCCACTTCTTTCTTCGAGCACCTTCGACAACACAGGCTCTTCCTACAACATTTCTCGCGTCGTGGACGAGAACCTCGACTTTGTGTTGAGTGAGTACAAGGAATATTCGCCCATGTACATCTCAATGTCGTATTCCCTCACCTACGGTCTGTCCTTCGCGGCTGTAACTGCGATCATTGTCCACACCTATCTCTACAACGGCAGCGAAATCTGGGCCAAGTTCAAGAACTCGCGCCACGGTGGTGAAGATATTCACAAGCGTCTGATGAACGTGTACCCCGAGGTGCCGGATTGGTGGTACATGGGCTTGACCTTGATCATCCTCGGCTTGGGTATGTTTACGGTGGGCTACTGGGAGTCCGGACTTCCCATTTGGGCGTTCCTTCTGGTGTGCTTTGGATTTGGAGTTGTCTTGATTGTGCCAGAAGGAATTCTGGAGGGAACCACAAATCAGAGAATCTTCCTCAACATCATCACAGAGCTCGTGGCGGGCTACGCTTGGCCCGGAAAGCCCATCGCCAACATGTACGTCAAGTTCTACGGGTACAACTCTGTCAAGCACGGAATGGATTTTGCTCAAGATTTGAAACTTGGCCAATACATGGTATGTTGACTGTTTGGAGAAGCATTTTAATATTGAGGCTGACATGAGAAAACAGAAAATTCCTCCTCGCCCTCTTTTCTTCGGTCAGGTCTATTCGACAATCTTGGCTACGGCTGTACAGACTGGAGGCAAGTAATGTGCAAACAGAATCAATGAAACCAATCTAACTTTTGCAGTGCTTCGCTGGATGATGGGTCACATTGCTGAACTCTGCAACCCCAAAAACACCCAGCGCTTTACTTGTGCCGGAACCAAGGTCGTCTACAACGCCTCTGTTATCTGGGGAACTATTGGACCCCAGCGAATGTTCCAGTCCGGAGAGGTTTACAATGGACTGGTTTACTTCTTCATCATTGGGGTGCGTACTTTCTGAACAAATCATCCAAGATTTAGAGCAGGTCACTGACATCATCACAGCCTGTCGTCACTGTGTTGGTCTACATGCTTTACCGACGTTTCCCTAACAGCTGGATTCGATACATCAATGTCCCCATTTTCTTCAACGCAGCTGGCAACATCCCCCCTGCCAATACTAGTAAGTACCCTCCTATAATTGGCCAAAAGAAAGAAAAAAGAAAAGTCTGACACATCAAACAGCCCAATACTCGCTTTGGTTCATCGTTGGTTTCATTTTCAACTATTATATCCGCAAGAGAGCTCTGGGTTGGTGGAAGCGTTACAACTGTCAGTACTCCCCAATTACACCCCCAAAGGCTTTCATTTTCTAATTCATTATGACAGATCTCCTTCAGGCTGCGATGGATACTGGAACCGCTCTTGCGACCATTATCATTTTCTTCGCACTGACTTACAACAACTACACACTCAGCTGGTGGGGCAATGATGTCGGATCGAACACTGACGACAATAACGACGTTCCTTGGCTTACTGTTCCTGAGGGTGGTCACTTTGGAAAGGGACCCGGGGAGTTTTAAGCTTGGCGAGTACATGTCATTGCACTGTGAGCAGAGCATATTCCTTCCAATGCGATGGAAGACACATTGTAGTTTGAGGGGCATCCAACGGCTCAAGTATGCATTTCTGGATGCTTAAGTTTTATCCAATAATAATATTGTTCAAATTTGCATGTTGAACCGCAAGTTGCTGAGAAATTGAACGACTGGCTTGAGATTATCTATGATGTTGCAGCGAACAACAGGCTAACTATCAAACACACAAAGGCAACAGCACTAAAAATCACTACCCTTGACCCCCCATCCACAACCCAACGCCCGTCGCTAAAAATATTCAGTAATTTATTTTTAAACACCCCTCTCCCAAAGAATCCCACCCCGTAAATTAATGAGATCCATCTATTCCTGCTGCATCTGAAGTGCTTCAGACAAGACCTTTGTGACATTTCTTGCCATTTCCGACTTTTTGCCCAAGCACCAGAGCGCGCGGATGCAATTTTCTGCTCTTTTGAGACTGTCTTGGAGCTCATCGCTTTCGTGCCCAAAAATTTCTAACTCATCCTGTCGCAGGTCATCCGCTATTCCCAGGTAGTAGACGGATGCCTGAGCGAATGCCCTAATGAGAATGATGGACCAAGGCTCGGTCAAGAGCGGCCCCTCGGTTAAAGAGAAGTGGAAGTCGGGAAGCTGATCCTCTGGGTTTCCGGACAGGTCATCAACATTCGGGGTTGTTATTCCGGCAAGATCCGAGAGATCAATGGCGCTTGCTTTCCTGATCCTCGCCGTCATGTTGGACCCGATGCGCTTCAGCGTGGCTTCTTCCAGCCCAAGGGCGTTGTCGTCTACAAAGTCGATCAAGTCGGCAACCATGAGCACGCCCAGGTGCCAGGGAACAGCGATGCAAATGAACCAAACCTTGAGCGTTGCAGGGACCGTCGGGTAATTCCTAACCAAGTCTCGAAAGAATGCGCCATGCGTCATGTTCCAGTACCGATACAGCCGGGTCACGCTCTGGATGATATCCTCCACTGGCTGACCGTACTGTCTTTTCCTGAGTGCGTTCTGAAGGTATGAGAGATGTCGATAGATGAGGATCTTGACGGGTGCAGATTTTGTGATGCCCTTTCTGGCAACATCCTCGGGACAGGGCCAACGCATGGTTGTTGTCGGCTTTTCTGGATCATCTTGAGCAAACATGTCGAGTTTCCATTTCCCAGCATCAGCTTTCAAAGCGGCTTTGGGGCTGCCATACTCGAGCTCATTATCGCCGTCGTGCTGGCAATCTTCATCCTGTAGCACAACAGGTCTCTCGCTCATGGATGAGGCCACGGTGTCGAACATTACGGCGAGCCAGTAGAGAAGGCCGATGGTCCGCCTGTCCCCAGTGGTTACCTCTTTTCGGCCCGAATTTGCTTCCAGATGTTTTGACTTCAAGAAGCCCGTCTCATTAGCGTCCAGACGAAACTTGAGCGCGTGGATCTTGTGCGTGGCCCGGTGCATGTAGATTGGTGGTCCCTCCTTGGAAATGATATCCATAATCTCGGGCAGGACCAGTTCGGACATCTTCTTGGCCGCCTTGGATTTTCCCAACCTTCGGATGCTCTTGGTCGACCTGGGCTCGTAGTCGTCGTCCGCCCACGGCTTCAGCGTCAGGCCAAAGATGAGCTCTGCATAGATGACCCTGTACGACTCGAGCTCGGAGACATCCTGGAGTGCCTTTTTCGCCTGCTCCCAAATCGTTTGCTGCAAGTTCCGCTCAAACTCTTCAGAAAACGCATTTGCCATGTCCTCTGGGCCTGATGCCAAGGGATCGTAACAATTTGGCCTGTAACTTTCTCGTCGACGGTTTCCCTGGGCCCACTGAGTTGCAAACGCCATGATCACCAGGTCCAGAGCCTTGGAGGCTGCGCGACTTTCAGACCGGGTCAAATGAATCATACCTGTGGCCTGAGCGACCTTGTCCAGCTGCATCACACGACTGTACATTCGATTTGGCCATATGGAGCCGACCTGAGGAAGCGCTGGAGCAAACTCGGGCATGATCATAGCCTGGGGCCTTCCGTGGAGCAGGGTGGATTTGATGTTCATCTTGTACGGGCATGTCTCTTCAGACAACCAGCACGCAAGGTTGTTTTCGAGGACGTCGTGGTAGATGCGCAAAAGACTTTCCGTAATCATTTGATTGTTCGATGTTGAAACAATGAGCGAATCGGCTTCGAATGGGGACCTGGAAGAGGTCGTTGGGTCTTGCCACTCGGGGGATCGTTGGCGTCTTCTTGTTCTTCTCTGGGAAGTGAGAGCGAGGCTGTCATCATTTTGCTCATCGGTGGCTGCATCTTGAAGGCCTAAAAGGTCCTGGGAGATGTCCCACATGGGAGTCTGAGTCCCAATACGGGATGATTGAGTGTCGGAAAAGTTGGTGGATTGAAAGCCGCTGTCGATGCTGGGTTGATGGCCCGAATCGCTTTCGAGCCCGTGCAGGGACAAATCATCAGGCTTGGTTCGCGGATTTGACATGCCGATCGGCGGGACTTGAGTGAAAAATGACTCCAGCGGCTCATGGCCTGTAAAATCGGGCTGACGCTCCAGGTTGGGAATAGGATCTGCCCACCCAAAGGGATCATCAGCAGGGGGAGGAGCGTCGAGCAATTGAAGGATGTCAGCGTTGAGGTCAGCTCCCTTGGGGGCAATGAATGATGGGCTAATCATGGCTCGGGCTTCATCTTGCATCCGCCTTCTCTTGGACTGTGCGCTCTCGGCATGGCTGGTCCCAGCTGCTGCAGGCGACGGCTTGAGGTCCTCGGCGTCGTCCTTGGCCGCAGTCCAGTACGGATTGAGCGGGCACTGCTTCTTGGTTCTGACGCAGTACGAGCAGGGCAGAACATCCGTGTCCGAGTCTGCCAAGGTGCTTGGTCAGCGCGCGTGCTGCAGTGACGCGGTGGTGTGCGTGCTGGTGTGCACACACACTGAATGCACCGATGCAGCGGTGCAAGGTGGGCGAATCGCAGATCGGATACTCACATTCGCGTCCCCCGGACAAGTTGGCGAGATATGCAGCAGGGTGCCGGCCAATGCTGTTGAGCAGGTACCCATCACATGCCTTTTTGGACTTTCGACAAGGGTCGCACGAGTGGTTTTGGCGTCTCATCCTGGCGACACCATTAAGCGCAGGTGATGGGAGCTGGGATGGATCCACAGAGTTCCCATAAAAGTGGCCCAATCAAGCGAGCTTCCGCAGAGCGTGTCGTCGATTGCGGTCGAGGTGGGATGCGCGGAGCCGCGAGTGGACTTCGTGTCGCGAAAGAATCGAGGAGGAGAAATCTGGGTTAAGAGAGTTAGCCCGTGCCTACTTATCAAAAGGGGATTCCGCTTCGCCGACTATCCCACTTCCCCGCACAACGCTAGAGGAACCACTCCACCGCGATCGCCTCGTTTGCTACCGCTCCAATTGGTTGGGAAGTGTTGGGAGGCCCAAGCAGGGTGACATGGAGTGCGGAGTAGTCGGGGGCCGTGCCATTGAACACTGCCGCCTCACGAGGCCGCTGCTGGGATCTGTCCAGTAAATATAGTGCAGCCCGCTTGGCAACGCGTCAGGATCTTGGAGTAACGATGGGTCAGGACCGTTGGAGAGAGTTGTGAATTAGAACTCTATCTTGACCACTATAGCCCGCCTTCCCTCTGCCTACGTGAAATTAAATGATGAGGATAGATGAATAGCATACTGGTTCTTGGCCTTGTTGTGTGGTAGGTACATGATGGTGTTTTTTTCCCCCCGCCAACCGCAACTTCCCACGCATACCCCCATCCAAAAAAGCCTGCCGTGTAAGTGTCGACTAATGTGAGACAGCAAAAGCAAAGAAGAGAAACATGAGCTGAAAAGACGGACGAAGGGGGATACAGAAAAGGATAACCGGAATATTAGAAAAAAAAAGAGAAACATGACTTTTAGGGGCTGATATAGCCATCCGTCTATATTGGATAGAGTTTTCCATCAAGGGCCCGAGCGACAGCTACGGCAAATCGTGCACCTCTGATTAGTGATGCCATTCACAACATGGTGGTTATCAGATTACTGCATTATGAGCCGTCAAATATAAACGCCACCGGAAGGCATCTGACCCGTGTTTTGCTGCCCGACTAGATTCTACCTCACCCTCCATTATCCTAGTCTCAGACATTTCCCACTCGGCGATTCCGGTCAAAGGTTTCAGCCAGGCGTGAGAGAGAGTCTAGACCCGATCGGCATCTGACTTCTTGCGGCTGGCTGCACCAGCGACAACCGTGGACAGATCGCCGATGGGGATCGTGTACGGGAAGTCGACGGCTAGCAATACCATAGCCAAGAAGATGTACCAACCCAAGAGGGAAATGACAAACAGCAGGGCGGCACCAGCATGCTGCAGCGTTTCGGCGTTGGATCCACCGGTGGCGACGGCGAAGAACGAGCCCGAGAGGCAGCCAACTGTTTTGACGCGACATTAGCCAGGTTTTGAGCAACAGGCGGTGAGAGCATCTTACAGCAGGGGACAAGCAGCACGAGGATGGTGAACAAGATGATATTGGTGCGAATGCTGGCGATGGCAAAGATGGCACAGAGAATGGCCATGGATACCAGGAAGAAAGAGAATGTTGAGTAGAATTGAGGGTCTTTCAATCCATCCGCCGCGTTACTTGTTGTGGAATACAGGCCGTAAGCGTTGAAGTCGGGCACGATGGTGGCGGCAAAGGTGAGCCAGAAACCACCAAACAAACAGAAGACGGTCGACGGAAAAGTGTTGCCTGGCATTATTATTTAGCACACCAACCAGGTCACGATGATTTGCAGCGGCGTCATTACCAAGAATCCATTCGCCAATTCCACCAAGTAATAGAAGCAGACCTCCCAAGAAGAAGTAGGCTCCGCTAGGTTGTGCTGTCAGCCAGTACGGTCGCTATATTTTGCAGGGCTGACTTACACATTTGCCCCTGCGCCAAATCCACCAGCACCCCGCCACCCCAGCAGCGACATGGATGCTGGAGTCGTGCACATCAGAAACCCACCGAGTGCTGTATCAACCGTTACTACCAATAAAAAGATACCAGAGGTTGCTCTGCTGCCTACCAATCGGGGTTGGGTTTCCAAACGTCTGTCGAAGTTGACCCTTGACTCGACTTTCGGGGGCCAGATAGAGCTGCTCAAAGAGCTCAGGGGGGATGGCGATGCTCGCAGAAGTCTGGATCCTGTTGAGGACTTCATCTCTGTGTTCGTTGTTGACTTTGCTGTTTTCGCTAGACATGGTGCCTTGGTTATATCGTAAGCTGGTTGGGTAATCAAAGAGGAATGGTGTGATGAGGTTCCCAGAGCCAAGGACGGGGGCGAGGCAGGCGACCAAACATATACTCCAGGACTTCCCCGCATTCTGAGATTTCGAGGTGGTATCTTGGGCTACCAAATCTCAATGCTACACCCCCTAATGTGGTCATCCTTTCAACCGAAGAGGGGGGGCCTCTGTTGATCTGTGGGAAGAGATTATTGGATTGGTTGACGAATGAGACACTGCTCAAGCCCGAATGTCCCGGAACATTAAATTGTGGCTCGGCCGAATTTGCGGCTCGGTAAATGAGTTCCAGGAAAAGAAGAGACAAGAGCCATGTTAGATACCCACAGGGTCCAAACGAGATCGGACCCCGAGAGGCCGAAACGGTAGTTGCATGCTCGTGTTAGTTGCCGGTGGACTGCACCAATGACTCGGAAATGAGACATGGCGCATAATTGCGGGGGGATCTGATTAAACCCGGGGTAATGCGCCACAGGGCAGCAGCTGCGATGGCAGATAGAGAGTTTAGCATGGGGAAACTGACGTTGAACCATGACAACGACAGCAGAACAGCTGTTTTTACCTGAGATGCAAGTCAAGTTGATAAATGGAATGTCGTTGGAAAAAGCAAAAAAAGAAGTGGCAGAAACAACACACCACAGAGGTTGCGATGGGATGAACTCGGAGATTTACCCCAGAAACAAAGAAAAACATGGAGTGCATGTGTGGCTTCAGGGGACAACGAACGGCGGCCCACCCCGCAAGTGGGCATTTCTTCAGCAGATGCAGATTTCACGTTAATTCCAACGACCATGGGGGCAAGCCATCTGCACCCCGTCCAGCTAATCCGAGCGCAGCATGTGGTCTTGCGGCTGCTGTGGGCACGTGGGCGTGAAGAGAAAGCTGGCCGCCAAAGCTGGCTGAGATGGGCGGATTGGCTTTTGGGCCAAGGGACCCCATCTTAGCGTCGGGGCCCGCCACCAATCCCACCACCTGTTTCAATCGGCTCCGACTGGAGTGCGTTCATCGGGCCCGCCCAGCTCAAAATCGGGTCCGCAGCCTCCATCGTCACCGGCAAGGCTACCGATGCGGGGGTTGGAGTCTGGGGTGCGGCGAGCTAGGATGGGAATGGGGGAAACGCGGGGGAATCTTGCCCTTTGCGTCATGTCGGGCCATCGTCGAGAGGCTTCAACATGGCTATTCTGCTTCATCGCCATAGTCGCAGCATCGGGGACGAATTGCTATTTAACAATCACCATGTCCGGTCAACTGAGGTCATCTCTCTCTCATCATCATCACAATCACCACAATCATCATTACTCATCAAATTTCAAACAATCATTCTAGTGCAAGAGTCTTTCTCCAATAGCAAGCAAACCTTATTGATTCAAGAAAAATAAACATCTAAACCATGGCGACCGTGGACATTCAGCAAGCTCAGCCCGTCCCCTCACATATGCGGACCGTGCCCGGCTCTGTCAACATCCCAGTTGCCAAGTTCCCCTCCGCACCAAAGTCCGATGCCCCCGTCGATCCTGCAAGCGTCGCTGCAGCCCTAGTGGAATCGCTTAATGCCGCCCTAAGCAAGAGCGACTACGCAGCCCTCTCACAGCTCTTTGTCGACAACGGCTACTGGCGCGACCACCTGGCCCTGTCCTGGGTATTCCGAACTGTTCAGACCCCAGAAAAGATCAAGGAGTACCTAGAGAGCTGCTCCAAGTCCAGAGATGGCTTCCGCTTAAAAAAGGTGGCCGTCGACGACAGCACAAAGGTCCGAGCTCCCAAGATCCTCCCCATCGATGCATCAGGAAACGTCCCTGGCATCCAGTTTCACATTACGCTCGAGACCTTCCTGGGTACAGGAGTTGGTCTCATGCGCCTCGCAGAGCAAGATGGCGTGTGGAAGATCTTTACACTTTACACCAGGCTCGACGAGCTCCGTGGACATGAGGAGGGCACTGGTTATCGTCGACCCAAGGGCGCGGAGCACGGGGGAAAGCCTGGCCGAAAGAACTGGGCCGAGAGGCGAGCACTGGCCGCTGATTTCAAGGATGGAAGCGAGCCCACCGTTATGGTTATTGGTATGTCAGATCCTTATACGACTGCTTCTTGCACGAACTAACGCATTGGCCAATAGGTGCTGGTCAGGCTGGTCTGACAGCCGCCGCCCGACTCAAGATGCTCGGAATCGAGGCCCTGCTCATCGACCAAAACGAGCGTGTCGGCGACAACTGGCGCAAGCGATACCACCAACTGGTTCTTCACGATCCCGTTTGGTATGACCACATGCCGTACCTCAACTTCCCGGCACAGTGGCCCATCTTCACACCCAAGGACAAGCTTGCCCAGTTTTTCGAGGCCTACGCCACCCTTTTGGAGCTCAACGTCTGGACCAGGACAGAGCTTGTCTACACAAAGTGGGACGAAAAGGAGAAGGTTTGGACCGTCATTGTCAACAGGAAGCTTGCCGATGGCACCAGCGAGGTCCGAACCTTCCACCCCCGCCACCTCATTCAAGCAACGGGTCACTCGGGCAAGAAAAACCAGCCCACCATGAAGGGTGTGGAGAACTTCAAGGGTGACCGCCTGTGCCACTCTTCCGAGTTCCCCGGCGCCCAGGAGAACAGCAGGGGCAAGAAGGCCGTCGTGGTTGGATCCTGCAACTCGGCACACGACATCGCGCAGGATTTCTTAGAAAAGGGATACGAGATCACCATTGTTCAGCGCTCGACCACACACGTTGTGTCCTCCAAGGCCATTACCGAGATTGCGCTCAAGGGCATCTACTCCGAAGATGGTCCCCAGGTTGATGACGCTGACATGCTCATCCACGGTCTCCCCACTCCCGTGCTCAAGGCCATTCAGGTCAAGGTCGGCGAGAAGCAGGCCGAGTGCGACAAGGAGCTCCTCGAAGGCCTCGACAAGGCTGGCTTCAAGGTCGACCGCGGCCCAGACGGCGCCGGTCTCTTCTTCAAGTACTTCCAGCGCGGCGGCGGCTACTACATCAACGTCGGAGCCTCGGAGCTGATTGCCGAGGGCAAGATCAAGGTCAAGCAGGGCCAGGAGATTGACGAGATCCTGCCCAACGGTATCCGGTTTGCCGATGGATTCGAGCTCGAGGCCGACGAGATTGTGTTTGCGACTGGATACCAGAATATGCGAACCCAGACCCGCATCATGTTTGGTGATGAGGTGGCAGACAAGGTTGGCGATGTCTGGGGCTTCAACGAGGAGGGCGAGATGAGGACAATCTGGCAGAACAGCGGCCACCCGGGATTCTGGTTCCACGGTGGTAACCTGGCCATGTGCCGATACTACTCAAGGCTCCTGGCTCTGCAAATCAAGGGTCTCGAGGAAGGATTGTACCAAGAAGGGGATTTTTAATCAGTTAGAATAAGACTTTTCTCTAGTGTTTTTTGTTATATCCTCTATGCTTACAGCTATCGTATTCAACTCCAAATTTTCTCACATCACGTAGATTTCTTGTGCCCCTTGTGAGATTTGCCCAATTTTACCAAATGGCCAAGTCCAATTCAAATTGTCATTAATTGACTGTAAAATATGCAACAAGGCCTATTTTGGCTTCCATTAATGCCGTAACGCCGGCGCTACCACTTAATCGACTCCATTTACCGTACTCGCTATGACGTAATAGACAATTCTGGCATGACGATGGTGGCACTATTTTGAGACCCGCCACTAGTCATCGGCGGTCGGTGGCCGGTATCTCGCGAGTTCCGACTACTAACGGACCATTCCTGTGTTTCAGTTCCCCAAGGTGGGTCAATGTAATTGTCTTATCCTGCGACACGGCCTTTGGTGCTTCAGGCGGCTCAACACAACGCCATGCATCGGTGTTGAGTGACCGACAAACACGAGCCGCGAATTCCTCTTCCCATCATCATGAGAAGTTAAATGCACACAATAGTTTTCATTCCACCCTCCAGCTTTCTGTTAATCTCATTTTCTATTCTTCAACGTCAAGAAAATACACTTTCGAGCAACCGCCACTCGTGATCAAAATGGATTCACAAACATTCGTCATATCCGATGTGCAAATCTTCACCGGAACCCAAATCATCTCAAGGGGTTTCGTGAGAGTCCAGGATGGTGTTTTGATCGAAGTAGGCCATGGACAGATTGTCAATGGGGGAGATCAAGACCTGACTATTTTATCCCGGCCAGGCGATACGCTAATTCCCGGGCTAATTGATGCCCACATCCACGCTTTGTCTGGAAACATCCATAACATTGAACAATCGCTCAGGTTCGGTGTGACGACCGTCTGCGATATGCACAATGCTCCAGCAGACAATGCAGCACTAAAAGAGGTATTTGTTCTCAGGGCAGACTTTAAAAATGGCACCAAAAACTAATGCTTAGATACAGATGTCAAGCAGCCGAGAGGGCAAATCAAAATATGCAGATTTCAAGTGTGCAGGGATTGGGGCTGTCATTGAGGGAGGCTGGCCGATTCCAGTCATGAAGAGGGAGTTTGCAAACACGGCATGCGGAGACCACATCGTCGATGAGATTGTTGCGACGTGGCCGAAACTCAAAGAGCCAAGTGATGCAGAGCCCTTTGTCAAGCAGCAGGTACAAGAAAACGGTGCGTCATTCATCAAGATGTTCCACGAGCTGGGCGACACAGTCGGCATGGCTCTGCCGCCTCCACCCCTCAACATCCAAAAGGCTGTTGTTGAGGCCGCCCATAAGCACGGAGTTGTGGCTGTCGGTCATGCTCTGAGCCATGCAGGCGCCATGGAACTGCTCCGCACCGGAGTCGATGGGCTCACGCACATCTTTCTGGATCAGGCTCCAAGCACCGACTTTCTCGATTTGATGGTGTCGAGCGGAGCGCACTGCAACCCAACTCTAGGCTTGTGCGCTTCGCAGACAGGCGAGATGGAGGGAGTGCAAGAGTGGTTCATGGAAGACCCATTAGCGCAGCGGCTGCTACTTCAAAAGGTTGCCGGTAAGCCACTAGGCTTGGCCAAGTCTCAAAGGCCCAAAGCAAGCGTGCAAAACGCGTATGCCAGCACTAAAAGTTTGTACAAGGCCGGTGTCCCCCTCATCGTGGGCACTGATGCTGCTGGGAAGGGTTTTGGTTTACCATATGGGCTTGGTCTTCACATGGAGATGCACATGTTGGTTCATGAAATCGGTATGCGTCCCGTGGATGTCCTGGCCTCGGCTACATCAGTGACAGCTGATAGGTTTGGGTTCCACGACCGCGGGAAGATTGAGGTGGGGAGAAAAGCTGATTTAGTTTTGGTCGGAGGTGATATCTTTTCCGTCATGTCGAACAGGGAAAACAGATGCCTGCCTCTGAAGGGCGTCTGGAGAGATGGGATCTCGGCATCTGTGTTTGCATCATTGTGATTCATTGATTAGAACCTAATGTTCGGAAAATTGGATTTCCCAGATGAATAGGGTCAGAATAAACCATCTCCAAACTTTGCAGTAAGCCTTTTCCTACCCAAACCAACCATACTTATCAAGTGAACCAGTGTACTTTTATTTTGGGTGCATCATGCCGTTAAACGACGGTCCTGATCACCTCACCCTCCCATCATCGAACTAAACCTTTGAGATCCATTTTTCACCTGACTTTCTTCTTACCACCTTAATGCAGGCAGTCGTTACCGAGCCAGCCAACAAGAAAACAGCAGCGTAAATTTGGGCGCCTCCAAACTTGTTATCCTCTGCCGTTACGATTGCTCCAGCAATGGGCGGGCCCGCTAGCATTGAAAAGGCCTCCACCGTAAATACGATGCCCATGCGCTCGCCAACTTTGCGCAGATCCCGAGTCAGTGCAGCGGCTCCAGCCGGGAATAAAGTCAACAGAGCACCTCCCGTAAGTGAATAAACAACAGTCCAAGCATACATGCCCGCCGGGGATTGCACACCAATCCAGGCGAGACAGCAGATGCCCCCAGTCAGTGTCGCAGGGATCAAGAGGTTCACGACGCCAAATCTGTCTGCGAGCCACGACGGGATTAGGCGCCCAAAAAGGCTCACGCCGTTGAAAATCAGAAGCAAATTGAGGGAATCCTGATATGAAAGAGCTGGTGAAATGCCCGATCTGCTGAACTCTGCCATGTAGTAGAGGATGATGAAGGTTCCAGCATAAGCCTATGCTATGAATTAGACGACAGCCAACTTGCCCGGTGAGAAGAAGCTTACAAAAAAAGCACCAACACAATAAAACGCAAATTCGGGCTCCAGAAGCGCCGTCAGATTGATGATGGATCCCCTCTTGTGGGGCTTCACACGCGGTCTCGCAACAAGTAAAACGATGATCAAAGTCGCGGTTTGGGTGTAGGCAATCGCACGCGTGGCAGGTCCGAAGCCAATGCTGGGGAGAAGTTGTCTTGCCATGGCCGGGTACGCTAAGCCGCCGGTAGCGTTACCGCTCGTGATGACTCCGAATGCCAACGACTTCCGCTTCGAAAAGTAGGTCGACGCGACGGACATCATAGGGCAACAGAGAAACCCAACGCCGAGGCCAAATGCCACGCCTTGCGAGAGCATCAATTGCCAGAACTGGGTCGCAAATGACATTGAGTAGGCTCCGAGAAGAAGGAGCACTGTTCCAATCAGCAAGCTGGTGCGAAAATAACCAGCATCGCTCAAAGGCCCACTGATGGCAGAAACAAAGAAGCCAAGAAAGCTCTGTACTGAACCAATCCATGAAATTTGAAAAGCCGAGATGCCGAGATAGTCGGTGTAGTAACTTTGGAACACTCCGTACGAGTTCATCACGCCCCACGTGCTGGCCAAAAGAAGATGCGCACACATGCCTGCATCAGGTCAGCTAAAATACATACATTCCCTTGCGCTCAGAAAATCACGAGGAGTTGAATTTTCCTTCTTCGAGACGATCATGGTGTGAATTGAAAGGGGCCTAGAAATGTCGGCAACAGTAACTCACACATAGACCAGGCTGTTAAACCACCATCCGGTGGCGGTTCCGTATTTGTTGTCATTCTGTCCAACGTGGAATCTGACGAAGCTGTGGTAGGGTCTCCAACAGTTTGTACACAACCATCTCCATTTGCGTCAATCGGCGCTTTCTCCGAGTTATTCATTGCAAGGGCATTAATGCAAGGAGGTGTGGATGATTCGAGACCGACGTCTCCAGGATTATCGGGTTGGTGGGACGGCATAGTCGTTACAATCCTAATAGCTTGGAACAATTTTGAATACACAGAGTGATGGTGTCTTCATTAAAATTACTGCAGTGAATAAGATGGGAAAATGTGAGAAAAATGCGTGTAGCTCGGGCGTGGGAGTAGGACGGAAATGAATTGCCCGGCGCTAGCTTGGCCGGCTGGTGGGGATGCTGCAAATCCAGCATGTGGAGCGCGGCATTTGGAGGCATTTCACCATCTTTTCGTCTTCAATAATCAGCATAGGAGCATCGGGATTCATTGTCGCCTCACTCTAGTTATGGATATCGCACTCAATCTTATTATTTTCAAACACAAAACTGAATTCACTGACCTTGGCAACTGGACATATCGGTATTGTAGACAGAGACTCACCCATGAAAAGCCGATGTCGCAGGGATTGGCTTCGTAGCATTCTTATCTTTCGGTGTAACCGCTTCTGGGTGACTCACTGGATAGTATTCGGTTATCTATCGTAAATGGCAATTCATGGCGAAACATGCGCCGCCGCACTGATTGATCCGCATTGCCCAACGAATTATGCACGATTAGTGAATGCCAACATGAATTCTAAGCTGCGACACGAGAAGATACCATTAACGTGATAGAAGAAGCGAACTTTTATCAGAAATAAATCAATTACGGAATAGTTAGGTTGCGCTGGCGCACGAAACGAAATTTTGGCTAATTAGAACCATCTGGGTTTTCAAAACCCGTTGTCTGAGCACTCCTTCTGAAGCTTTTCGGCACCAATCACTTGCTGTTCATGTCCATTAGCCGCCCATTCCATAATGCGATGCTTCTCATCCGCAGAAACAGAAGGCCAGCCCGCTGCTTTCAATCCATTGCTCGGGTCAGTGGCAAATGCCAGATACAGGTCCTGCATGCGCTTGCTAACACGCTTCTCAAAGTCACTTGGCGGGCCTTCGATACCATAGGTTCCAAATATCATGGGCAATTCGGATCCGTGGTAGGCTCCCAGCCATGGGCGCGGCGAGATGTTCGTAAAGTTGCCTGCATACAAGTACTGGTACGTAGTGGCACCGGCGGCTGCCCGAAGATTAGCCTCTTGCAGAGTTTTGCATTGCAAATTAAGCTTAAACGCCTGTGCAATTGGTGCCAGAGCAGCAGGGAGCTGCGTCGCTGTAGCGCTTCCGTTAAAGTTGTATGGCGCCAAGACGGAGCCTTCGTCTGTGTTGGTTCCGATCAAGAGCGGGACAGATGCGGGAAAGGTGTCGGAATTGTTCCGAATTCTAGATGCATAATCTTTGAAAATGGTGACATTGTCAGGCACAACGCCAAATGAGAGACTGTCATCAGCGGCACCACCATCACCAGCATTGGCTTGGATGTAAGTCTGGATCTTGGATGCAGGAACCCGACGCATACATGCAAGCTCTTCAGTAGGAGACAAGTTGCCGCACCCGAGGCCTTTTGCGGCCGTAGAGAAAACTGTATGGTTGGTGGGATCAACTGTATACGCGCCGATAGCTAGTGCATTTCCAGAATTCGCCATGACTCCCTTTACGATTGGGTCTTTGGCCCAAGCAAAGAGGTAGCCGTCTGTTCCGTATGCGCCAGCACTTTCGCCCCAGAGAGTGATACGATCAGGATCACCACCAAAGCGAGCAATATTAGTACGAACCCACTCGACAGCTAATCTCTGGTCAAGAAGTCCCAAATTGAGGTTTTTGTCATTTTGAGCGAGCCCAGCAGCATTGGGGAAGCCAAGTAAGTTGAGGCGGTACTGGACTTGCACCACAAGATGCTTTTGGCTACGCTGCACCCAATTGGGTGCGAGTTGATATGGTGTGTTTGTTCCTCCAAAGCTATAGCCGCCTCCGTGTATCCAAATGATAACTGGGAGAAGCTCCCGGGTCATGTCCGAGCCGCCATAAGAAGTTGCCAACTCGAGCGCGCTTTTAGGGCCGAAGATAGACAGCCGCAAACAATCCTCAGTCGTGTTTGCAAAGTCCCCGCGCTGGAAAGTCATAGATTTTTCATCAAAGTACATGACGGTGTCCTTGAAGCCAGGGAGCATATATTGGAAACACCCAGCGGGTAGTTGCGTAGAGTGCGAAACTTGATCGCTGTTGGAGGTTCGCAGGACAGGCGGCGCAAAACGCAGTGAGCCAATAGGGCTTTCAGCATAGGGAATGTCTGGGAATGAAGCGATATCTGGGTAATCTTCTGGGAGGTAAGGGGAGTAGCGCCCTGAAGTCGTATTGACCACCAAGGTGCCTTCCTTTGAAATTCCAGATGTGGCCAAAGCCACGGTAGTACCGCAAGTGAGAAGAAATGAGAATATAGTTTTTATCGGTGCCATTGTGAAGATCTTGGAAGTTGGAAGTGGTCAGGGTTGGTGATACTATACCAATGCCAATATCAGCGGCTTGGCAATCGTCTTATATCTGGAACCAGTCCAATCCACCCCAACGCCCGAACGATCTAATTTCCACTTCCCTGTGGTCATTACGATTTCTCGTCTGTATGGCTCAAGTGATTTGTAATGTTGTTGTCGAACTGGTGAGATGCAAATTCCGCAGTGAGATCCTGAAGGCTTAAATCCGCTAAATCCGCCTGATTTTGAGGCTTCTGGATTAGAAGCCACACCAGTGGTGATCCGGGTACGGAAAATAGTTATAGGCCCGGCCGGCTATACGATCTAGGAACCGAACCTAATCGGCTTTAACACTAGCAAGCTTAAAAAACACGGAGATCGTTCTACCCCAGAATATTTGATGTTCCAATACCATGTGTGCTGCTCCGATCCCTTCCAGTGATACCGTTCACGTCAATAATGGAGGATTACCAAATTCTTGTGTTACGAGATCTCTTTATTTCTTTCTTTTTTAAAAGGAAAAAGTGTAGGCTGAATCAGACGATCCAAAAACTAAGTTACAAAGGTGACACTCAATTGGGGTTGAACAATTGTGCCGTTTCATATGAAACCCTTTTTTTCTGGTAATGACTTCTCACTGTTGCTACACCTGTCTATTGAAAGATCCAACTTTATTTATCCCCAAAGTATGGATCTCTTCTCAACCCATGCCCTCACTATGAACACAGTAGGTAATAGCCTTGTAATCAACAGAACTCCGTGGCAATATTCATCATAACCGCCATCTTGTCAGCTCCAGCCTCCCAGTTTTGCAACTTTCGGGAATTTGTAGGCTCAGTCGGGTTTTTTTGTGCATCAACCAGCTCACCGAGCGTGACTATAGGGTTACTAGCCTCGTGAAACGCTTTTTCAAACTGCCATTCCTCCAAAGTTCTTGCCTCCCAAAGCGTCTTGCTGGAGCAAATAGGGAGATCCTCCAAAGTTCCACACCCTTCGCAAGGAATTTCTATTTCAAATGCTATGACCTGGCTAATCAGAAACCAAAGACATGTCACGCTGTGCAGGTTAGCAATAGGAGACCAAAGAGAGCGATGCATTCATCCTACCGTCTCCTTGATTCCTCAAACACCCAGTCATCCCAAGTTTTGCTCGGTTTCGTCAATTCGGTATTGGAGTAATTCTCTCCCTGGAGAAGATGTCGAAAATTCATGCAAATAGTCTAAATTTGTCAGCTAGGTTGGTAATTTTACTAGGCCTTTACACACCCGGGCCGTATTGATCATTTCACCCGCACGATGCGGAGTCTCAGAATCGTAGTCAATGATGGCCATAATAATGTAGATCAGCATTGACTGTACCGCGGCCTGACTTTCGCGCGCGTTCATCGTCATCATCTGAATCAGAATCACTTTAGTTTATTTCAACCATTTATTTTTGTTCTACATACCTCGTCTCGGAAACGTCGAAATTCTGCACTAATTGTTCGCCAAAGAAAGGGCCGTGTTTCAGGCGTTCTTGCAGCGAAAAGTTGGGCAATACTCATGCAATTTGCCAGCGTTTCTGGAAGCGCTTTTTCGTGCCAGTGTGGATGAATAAATGGCGGAAAGGTTCGTTGACGAATCATCATTTGCGGAAACGCCAAGAATATGTGTAAAATGAGTCTGGCGGCCTGCTTCCGAGTGGGGTTTCCGTAGCGAAGGTGAGTCAAGTCTCTTGCGGCCGCTTGATGAACTACGTCATCTTCAGTATATGAGACCTCCTGAATTGGGAAAATTAATTGCCCCAGAGCGTTCGGCTGGATGTCAAATTTTGATGCGTGAGAGCTGGTCATTTCCAGTCGTGAACTGGCAAATCCCACACTTGAAGGATCAAACAAATCCTCCAGTTGATTAGTTGGAGCAGCAACGCTCAATTTCGCAACTTCAAATGGATTACCAAGCTCTGTCGACCGCTGGATACTATCCAATCGGTGGTCGCCATGTACAACTGCAATTGGTGGCTGCGGTAGTTGCGGTGTCTGCTGTGATATCTGGGTCATCACTGCGGACCTGCGTTGGCCTTTCCGATCAAAGGTGCATTCCAATCCCTTGGCCACACAGCGAGCGCAAGGATGAACAAAGCTGCACTTAGTTTTGGCGTTGCTGCAGGCTGCGCAAGATATTTGGCGACCTTTGCGCTTGCCCTGGGCACGAGAGCAATATTTTACATGGCGATTATAGGAATATTCTGCCAACAGTCAGCCTTCAAATACTTGCAGAAAAGAGCCGAGACTGATAGATCGCCCACAGCAGTAGATCTCACCTCGCGTGTAAACCTTCTGACATATTGGACAGTTGTTCAGAAAGATCTCAGACTGAATCTCCATTCCGCGCGCTTAGGGATCTTTTGAAAAGTTAGGTGGTGCTTGGCATTCAATCTTCAACCTGGAGTCTTCTCCATTCGAGGAGGATCCAAAGGAGCTTTCTCAGGGGTGTCGAACGCCAATTCTCGGAACGATCGGACTTCTTCATTCTTAACTCCGGGTCTTCCATGGTCTGGATCGACCCACGAGACAAGCCACACCTTTTTACATTTCTAAGCGGCAATGTGGGCCGTTCCCAAGAAAACTCACGAACACTTAGACTAACAGTTGCATAAAGCTTAGTGGGTTCAATTACTTGCATCTATAGGCTAATAATCCAGCACCATCCCATCCCTCTGGGGCGATTTTACCACGGCAAGGGCCCATTTCGATCGCTGAGTGTTCCAGTGGGCCCATCCGCGCCAACGGTCGCTAGCTCAACGATGCGACTCGCTCCAACCTCAGGGCTGTGGCCGTACTCAGTATACCCAGTCAGCGCGGTCTTGACCAAGCCAGGGCACGCAGCATTGACTTTGCCGCCCGCATCATCCAAAATTCGAGAGTAGTTGAGCATGAGCATGTTGATTGCTGCCTTACTCGCGTCGTACGCCTTGTAATCGATGCTATACCAAGCGGTCGTCTTGTCGGCCGAACGATCCAGACTTCCCATGATGCTGGTGACGAAGACCAGACGGGGAGGTCCAGACTTGGCCTTGCGCAGAAGCGGCAGCAGGCCATCAGTAAAAGTGGCTGTTCCAATGACATTGGTGGTGAATGTCTGATTGAAGAGTTCCCAAGAAGTTAGTGCAGGCCTGCGATCGATGAGGATGCCAGCATTGTTGACTAGAACATCGAGATAGCCATAGTCTTTCTCGATCTTGGCAACTGCAGCCTCAATAGACGGGAGGGAAGCAAGGTCCAATTGAATGGTTGACGCTTCATGGCCTTCAGCGCGGAGTTCGCTTGCCACCTTTTCGTTCATCTCGGCATTTCGCGCGGCAATGATGACATGATAGGAATGAGTTCTGGCCAGGCTCTGGGCAACCGCCAAGCCAATACCCTGGTTGGCTCCGGTAATGAGGGCAAGCGGGCGTGTGGAAGAAGACATGATGAAGAGAGTAAAGTAGAATCTTAGAGGTGATTTTTGGTCGTTTGTTTGTTTGTTTGTGGGATGAGATATTGCTGTGTTGATGCGTTCTGGTTCCAATCTGTTTGACGATTGAAGTGAAGCTCTTATAACTTTTGGATCACGGCATGTGGGATGCTGAACTTGACATTTCCACCTCAACTCCGCAGACAATTTGCTTACGCGAAATCACAGTCTCTCTATCACCATTAGAAATCACTATTCAGTTGTGAGAGCTTTAAAATTAATTCAAGGCCAAATTGGCCGTGCTGGCTGTAATTGGTAACCTGATTGACGGTACGTCTGCGTCTAGTGGAGACAAAATGGACACTATCGGCCAACTTGGCCGAGGTCTCCATTCCCGGGTTCTCTAGTGCGTATCAAAAAGTAAACTCAAAGCTTTGCCCCGCTGGCCTTCCTTGCCTGCTTCTCCTTGTCCCTCAACAACCTCCGCAAAATCTTGCCGCTCGGGCTCTTCGGGATAACGTCGATGAACTCAATGCCGCCCTTGAGCCACTTGTGCCTGGCCTTGTGCTCCTCGACGTGTTGGTTGATGGCCTTCACCACATCCGCATCCGGTAGATTCTTCGCTTCTGCGGATCGAACAACAAACGCCTTGGGCAATTCACCCGCGCGGTCGTCGGGTACTTGGATAACTGCGCAGTCGGAAACGTAGGAATGCGATAGCAGATGCGCTTCAAGCTCAGCTGGAGCGACTTGGTGGCCCTGTTCACAATTATGAGTATTTTGGCGATTTTCAATCTGGAAATGCACGAGAATATTACCTTGACCTTTATTAGCTCCTTGATACGATCCACGATGAAAAAGTGCTCGTTTCCGTTCGGGGCCTTTGTAACAATGACTTCGTCACCTGTGCGCATCCAGCGACCATCATCATGCCAAACAAACGTTTCTGCGTTGGCCTTTTCATTGTTGAGGTATCCCAAAACCACGGAAGGGCTTTGGACCAGCAATTCGCCAGGCTTGTTGTATTCGGTGACCTCGTTGCCATCTATGTCAACCACCTTGGCCTTAACGGATGGTAGCAGAGACCCGACCGAACCAGTGAGGATATCCAATTCGCTTGTCGAAGTCACGACAGTCGATGTCTCAGTAAGACCTTAATTGTGCGTCAGTACAGATTTCACCTGCATGTCTCAATGCGGTCTCACCATAGCCCTGGCCAACTCGCCACTTTGGGTACTGCTTCAAAAGCGCATTGATCGGCTCGCTTCCGAGCGGCGCTGCGCCCGTGTAAACAAACCGCACGCTGCTCAAATCATACTTCTTGCACGTCTCTTCATTTGATAGCATCTGGACGATAATGGGAGGCACTACGCTGATCTGCTGGATTCTGAACCGCTCAATCGCGGACAAGAACCGTTTGAGGTCGAACCGGGGCAGCACAACGATTTCGTCGCCACGATATGTTCCCACGTGCGTGACTGGGACGAGACCGTAGATGTGGCTGAAGGGCAAAAAGCCGACCATGACCTGGGTCTGGATGCCGTTGGCTTTTCTGGGGACCTCATCGAATAATCGCTTCTGAATAATATTGGCGATAACGTTGTGGTGGGAGATTTTTACCGCTTTCTACGCGGGCATTGGTTAGCCTGCTGTCACTACAAGGGTTGGATGGCTGGGAGGGGTTGGGTTGGGCTCACGGGCAGTCCAGACGTGCCGCTGGAGTAGCAAAGATATGCGACCTGTCGGGTGCCTTGACCAGGTGTCCATTTTGAAGGCTTTAGCGGGCTCAGCTTTTTTCCCTGATTGATTAAATCATCGATGGTTCTGAATTTGGCATTGTGCTCAAAGCCTGGGATAGGTAGGATGAAGACGCGGCTGTGGGGAATGCCGACCGCGTCAGCAGCCTTGAGCGCTGTATCGAGCAGCGGGATGCAAGTGAAGAGGGCCTGAGCACCGGAGGAGCGAAGCTGGTGCTCGAGCTCTACGGCTGAATAGGCGGCGCTGGCAGGAGTGACTATGCCATTCAGTCGGTGGACAGAGTGGGTGAAGGGGACGTAATCAATCTAGCGCGACACCTGTAAGCTCCAGTCAATAGCGACAGCGACAAGTTCCCACGAACCGTGTTAAAAGAGTACAGCGCAACGACCTTGTCCCACTCGGTGCCCTCGTTGGGTTCGAACTGCAACTCTTGGCCGATGGCGCGCGCAAGAAAGTCTTCGCGCTCAATAACCTCAGCGGTGGTGTATGTCAGGCCTGTGATGCCGCAGGTGTACGGGTTTCGCGACTTGGCGATGGGAAAGCGGCCGTAGGCTTCATTGCTCATAAACTCGGCGATAGAAATTGAATCCGGCGGAGCTGTGCTAGGTCAGTGTCTGAGCGGTAAGACAGCAGACAGACAGATGGGTTGGACTACGCTACATACCCTGGGGCAACTGGGGAACCCATGCTGGCGACGTAAAAACCATTGTGAAGAGGCAAGCTAGGCGCAAGTACGATGAGTGGTGGTGAGGAAGAGTTTCAACCAGAGACAAACCTGTGGCGCCGGTGAGCTTTTCGAAAGATTCACCCTTCGCCCCCGCGGTGCCTCTCCCGCCGAGCCTCGGCTTTGTTATTCCCCCGGGCGCCCAGTTTGTTGGTTCCCCAGCTTCACGGCGGGTGTGGGCCATTGAGTTCGACCCTCGCCCTCGTCCTGCTCCCCCGCATTCAGAAGAATCTGGGGCAGACCAAGCCCAGGCCGGCTAATTTTAGCGACTTCGGGGGGCGGGCCCTGAGTGAGGGGGCCTCAGCGGAGAAAAGAAGGCGGTCTACTGGTGACGCCTCCCGTTGCCATATCGCCATCTTCCATCCATTCACACGCGGGGAACCCTCGCTGTGGCTGCCTCCACCTTCGCGGGGCCGCCTGTGCCGGGAACTTTGATACCCTCTCTTGCCTCCGAGGCGACCGTTGGCCCTTGTCAATGCGATGTCGCCTTGACCAATCACACCTCTCTCAACCTCGGAAGCAACTGCCGGTGGCTTTTGCCAGATAAGAGATGAAAGTGATCAGAGAGCAAACCCTGGATCGGTCCACAATGCGGGAACTGAGTCTTGACATTATCTCATGACGCTATCCTACTTCGAACAACACCTCACGCCTTCTATAGGGTAGCCTACGCGAACAGGCGCGTTTTCTTCAGGCTCAAGCAGCCACCTAACTAACTGCTTTACAGTGTGTACTTGAAAGCGGGATGCCTATGTCCAAGATCGCTAATTTTTCCTTCCTGCAGCCGATGATCTCGGTCCCCGCGTTCGCGCTTCATGTTTTCCCATCGACAATACGCCATCTGCGCACAGACCATGATAAAACATAGAATGAGCGAACCTAAGCTTACTGCATGCCCGAGAGTATATTTTGGCCTGCAACGAATTAGAATCAGTTCAATTGTACTTTTGCGATGAATGCTTACGCGTCTTGACTCCTGTATATGAAAGATGCCGGGAAGGCTGCACAATTGGCAATCGCAATCAAAGCGCCCAGTCCAGTGGCCCTCACGTAATGAGGCGCCAAGTTATTCGAAAGCCAACCCTAGCTGGATTAGTCTTCTTCGTTTCCTGCGTGAGCATGCATAAGCCGTAACGCACCATGATCATGGCAGAGCCTGGGAAAACCCCGACGGCAACTAGGAAAGTTCCGCCATATCGAACCGTGCTCCCTTTGGCAACGAGCAGCATGATGTATCCACCAGCTGCTATCAAGTTCCCGGCGGCTAGGATTGGAC
The DNA here is from genome assembly GCA_001879505.1 of Calonectria pseudoreteaudii. Lineage (NCBI taxonomy): Eukaryota > Fungi > Ascomycota > Sordariomycetes > Hypocreales > Nectriaceae > Calonectria > Calonectria pseudoreteaudii. The sequence goes on along the minus strand of KV875252.1, from coordinate 139,887 downwards.
CTCGTGCCTTGATTCTGTCGGACATGATTGAGGTTCCAAGCACCATGAAGAAAGCAGCCATATTCGGCGGCACAGTAAATAGCTGTGCGATCGTTGCGTGATATCCTAGTCCACTAATGATGCTGGGTAGGAAGAGAGAAAAGCTCTGTGACACAATATTAGTACTTCATCTATTTGAAAGAAGCAAAAATCACTAGAAATCTTACATAAAGAGGGGTCAGAAGAAAAATCCATGCGAACGCGCAAAGATAGGTTTGTGGCGCTGCAAATGCCATCCTGACCCAGTGCCATCGAAAGTGTTCGTCATTGACATCTTCGGTCACGGATGCACCGTGCGAATCTTCTCTGAGGCGGACCATTGTGATTATCTTTTCTTCTTCAGAAAGAAAGTTTGCGTCAGCCGGCGTGTTCGGCATGATAAAGAAGCAAATGAAGCCAAACATTGTCGTGATGATGCCCTCAACTGGGAAGAGTTAGCGCGCCAAGAAGGAAAAAAAACACGTGAACCGAGAACTCACTGAAGAAAATCCACGGCCATTTATTGTAACCACCGTATTCTATTCTGGCAAGTCCTGTTGCAAGTAGTCCACCAAATGCGCCCGACAAAGGTGCAGCGCAGTAGAACAGTCCGATGCGGAGGAGCATTTTGTGGCGGCGGTAAAACATGGCCAGGTACACAAGAATACCTCCCAAGAGGCCGCCCTCAAATGCGCCCAGTAGGAAGCGACAGACAACAAGCCCCGCAAAGGATTTGGTGAAGCCCATAAAGGTACACACGATTCCCCAGCATGTGATGAGCGTGGGCAGGTAAACGCCTGCTTTGACATGCTTGACAATCCAGTTGCCAGGTACGTCAACCAAGATGTATGGGATAAAGAACACGAGAAGAGCGATATTGAACTTGTTCCCGGTTGATATTCCGAGGTCTTCCGTGAGGCCGTCGATTTTGGCGTTACCAATGTTGCTTCTGTCAATGAATGCTAGTAGCCTAAGAGCGATTAGTGAGAGGTCTTTCTCAGGGGGGTAGTTCACCTACCAAATCCCAAACAGCCAGGGCATAATATGTAAGTCCAGCTTCCTGTCAATTTTCTTTTCGGCTTCGGGGTCAATATCGGTATGTGTTTGCGCTTGGCGCAACTGCTCAATATGAGTTTGCGATGGCTTGCCGAGTTCAACGTCGGAAGCGCCATCTGGAAGAGGGGCCTTTGCCTCCATTTTGGCTTTGGTTCGCCGCGAGTTCAATAACAAGAAGCCGGCGGCAGGATAAACGAATAAAATGAGACGAAATTAAAGGCCTTGGGAAATAAAGCTTACTTTAGATTAGCTTTTTAAAATGTACATCAGCACGCTATTTATATATGTTGGGCATGAGTTTTCATACTTCCTCGCATCGTGCTACTTTTTACCCCATGCTTCTCTAGAGATGGCCCTGTGGGGGGATGCGGGGAAGTCAACAAACTGAAGAAGCATTCGGCGTCTTACTGTTTGAGAAGCCGACTAAGCTGTTCACGGAAAAAGAACCTGGCCTTGTGGGATGGGGTTATCACTGGGGTAGCATCAGGCCGAGCCGTCATCTTTTTTAACCAGAAAATGCAATCAAAAAGCTTCGATTAAAAGCCTAGAGATCGATTTATTGCAATGCGGATACTGCGTCACAGACTGCCAATCACTCTACATACCCAAGCTAGTAGGGCTACGACTATGTGGCCTAGAGAGAATAATCCTAGCACCTTGCAACTGAGCCGTAAGGCCCGGCTTGATCTTATATTCTAATAGATCGTATGTTTTGACCTGCTTGAGTGTTAGCTACTTTGTAGCTTGTCGCTCACTGTCGTATTTATATGATCGAAATCATTCGAGAGATTGGCATGGGATGAATTGTCCACATATGCAATGGTGGATTGAACTTCTGGTGCTGCTTGCAGCCCAAGGAGATTGAGTTACTTTTTCCATTCGCTGATAAGCGCGTGTCGACTCCGAAAACCCAAGAAGTGGGAAAGTTCCATAAAAGCTCAATGGCAAGATTGGAAGAGTACTGTTCGAAACAACACATGGGCCATGCTGCCGCACTTGGTGGTGCAGCTATGAGCACGTTTCATTGGTGAATTATTGCCAAGTAATGCCAAGCAATAGTTCTGCAACAAGGTTAGTAAAGTATTCAATCTCATGTTAAGAATACGGTGGATGGAGTCGCTTAAATATCGGTCATCATACCGCTGAACGGAAACGAGGACTCTATGAAAACCATTTCCGAGAGCATTCCGTTCAACACCGGCTCCACCGGGCCGAAAGACCCGAGAAATTCAAATCATAATGTGTATAAAAGGTTTGCGCCAACTACACACTGTGCATATCGTGTTGCTGTGCGTCTGAATCTAAAAAGTCCAGCTAAACTGCATCACCAGCCTCTCCCCCCAACATCGTCATGGCAGATCAGGTATTTCTTTCAACTCTACAGCAAGCGCGCTCTCGCTCAACTACTCGCCCAGGTTTCTCAAAACCACATCTTCAACCACGTAGCGCTCTCGGTGTGCGACATTGAAGCCGTGATCGAATGGTACACCACAGTATTCGGGTTCAAGCTGGTGGGTGGGGTCCGACACACCAAGAGATCAGAGCAGCCTGATGCAAAAGCCTTTATTATTTATCCACCATCTCTCCAAGAGTTCAAGTCAGCGTGGCTAATAACTGGAAACGGTGTGGGGTACGAACTTTTCGAGTTCATCGATCCGAAGGCTGAACCTCAGACCCAGAATTTTGAGTACCAGAAGACAGGATTCTTTCACATCTGTGTTACGGCTCCAGATCCAGATGTTCTAGCTACAAAGGTGGAAGGTTCTGGGGGGAAGCGCATTGGTGGAACAATAGATTCACTAGGAAACGGCTCAAGGTGCCTTTACACTCAGGATCCATGGGGAAATGTGGTAGAGATTATGAATGTTAGCTTTGAGCAGTTGGCATACACTAGAGCTGCCCTGGCTACGAAGTAACATATGAGGTTTTAGATTTTGGCCTAGGGGCGGGCTTTTGCTACTTTCAGTGGTAAAGGGTGGTCTGAGTAATTGGAAAGCTTTCTGAAGATCGATGTGCTTGTGACACCCTGGAGAGACGTCCTGAAGCCACAGCGATACGACGGGGTGCAGCCAGGTGACATGGATCTCCATCGTACGCTTTTTAAACAGGAGCGCATCGTCATCTGCAAACAGGCGAGGTGGTCATGAAGCCAAATTGGGATGAAACAATCCAACCTTTCAGCCCTAATTTGTCGCAAATCGATTTACTCTTCTGCCTAATCTTGGTATCAACATGCTCCGCAACTCTTAACGCGGAATTCCTATCCATTTATCATGAGGACCGTTTCATCTAGTTCCTGTCAGCTAATAATAGACTAGGATGGACCGTAATGGTTGACAGCCCTACTTCCTACACCTATTCTCATATTATAGGAACCGTAAGCACCCAATCTCACCCAAGTGGATCAAGGAATGATTACTATTCTTGGACAAAATGAAATGCAAGTGATAGTTTGCTAGACATTTATATCATCATTCTAGAAAGTGTGACATTAAATAAAGTGTATTTTATCTATATTTATTTATTATCTATGTCTTTTATTTATTTCTGGACGACCTGGTACTTGGCATCCTTCTCCTTGGCGTCGCCAAAGACGTTAATGTCCCACTTGGGCTTGTCTGCACCGACGCGTTAGTCCAAAGTTACTCTTGACACGGCCAAAGAAAACCGGGGTAGTGGCTAGAAACTCACAGGTAGTGGGGATGTTGAAGCGGGCGGGCTCGTCGCCGAGCTTGTTCAGGGCGGCAACGGCCTCGTCGTCGAGCTCGACCTCCTGGAAGTTCTCGCGGATGCGGGAGGCGGTGACGGACTTGGGGATGACGGTGTGGCCGCCAATCTGGGACCAGGCGAGGATGACCTGGGCGGGGGTGACGGTCTTGCCCTGGGCGGCCGAGAGGCGCTCAGCGATGGCCTTGACCTCGGGGATGGCGACGAGCAGAGGGAGACCCTGCGAGTTGTTGCCAAAGGCGGAGTAGGCGGTGAGGATGATGTTCTTCTCGGCAAGGTACTTGACGAGAGGGAGGTTAGGGAGGCGGGGGTGGCGTTCGACCTGGTTCATGGCGGGGACGACGCCGGTCTCGGCGATGATGGTCTCGAGCTGTAGACGAACATGATTAGATTGTTGGTTCGGAAAAGGGGAGGTGGGGAGAGTTTGTAGCTTCGGAAAAACGTACGTGCTCAATGGAGAAGTTGGAGACACCAATGGAGCGGGCCTTGGTCTTGGGGAGCTGAGTAAGGGCTATGTAATAGGTTAGAACTGCGTATACTGTCTTGGCAAACTTTCCAATCACTCACCCTTCCAGGTGGCGCTGATGGAGACGTTCTGGTTGATCTCAACCGAGTTGTTGTCCTCGGCAGTTCGGGGGAACAGGTCGTTGCCGGGCTTGAAGGCAACAGGCCAGTGGATGAGGTAAAGCTATTTGAAGCAATTGAATCAGCATTGGTTCCGTGCCGCATGATTTCATTCAAGGAAAATGGCTTACGTCAAGGTAGTCAAGGCCGAGCTCCTCGAGGGTGTCGTCGAGAGCAGCCTCGACCTTCTCAGGCTCGTGGCTGTTGTTCCAGAGCTTGGAGGTGATGAAGATGTCCTCACGCTTCAGGCCGGGGACCTCGGCAAGGGCCTTCTTGATACCCTCGCCGACTTCGCGCTGGTTCTGGTAGATCTTGGCGAGATCGAGGTGGCGGTATCCGGCCTTGAGGGCCTCGTAGACACCGGCGCCGACCTCACCGGGGGCCGACTGCCAGGTGCCGTAGCCCAGGAGGGGGATCTTGTGGCCGGAGTTGAGGGTGGCGGTTCGTCCGAAAGACATGGCTGCTAATGAATTGTGGGATTGGGGATTTAATTGGGAGAAAGTTTTCCTTGGAGACCGACTGGGAGGAATAAAAAACGAGAGAGAAGGGGACGAGGCAGCATCGTTATATAATTGTCGCATGGGCCCACAGACAGCTCGGCTTCAGGGACAGCTTCGGCCATGACTCCACCGGCGACGGTTGTCGGCCGCCTCGACAGACGAATAGGGCGGCCGTATGAATGTCATTTCGGATTAATAATTCTTGTCTGGCCTGACGCGACTCCCTTGATGGGTGAGTCCATCCACACTGGCGTCGCGAGTTGTGGTGCCCCTCCCCCACCAAAGCCCACCAAAGGAGGGGTAATCAAGATAGCGTCACTCGCGAATTGTGGACCCTGGAACTCCAACGAAGAGCTAGTTTAGTAATCGTTGCACCGTCCCTCTGCTGGACAAGGTCGGATGTTGACTCGTCATGGACAAAAAAGGCTTCCCAAGGTATCCGGGGTGACCACATATCTCAGCCAAGTCCATCACGCGTCTACCAGGCACGTCAGACTGTCAAGCATCGCCAGGCTTCACATTGGGGAACAAAGTCTCCGTTTGGACGAATGAGGTCATTGCCCCGTCGAATGAGCTAAAAGCTACGTGCGCGATTAGCGCCCCATTTAGCATTCGAGCTGGCAGTTGTCCAGGTGCTCGGTCGCGAACTGATGTTGACTTGTCGAAAACGAGCTTTGAGGGCCCACTGTCGCCATGTGTCATGCGTCTTGGCCCAGAAGCAATTGCTCTTGCGTGGACAAAATCGCGGGATCGTTATCCGGCATTGGCATCCGTTGACCATCATGGCACGTATCTGATGTGACGTGGTTTTCCGTGTCTATCCAATTGTGCGGTTCCGACTGCCCTCTGCTTAAACACGGCGTCCCACACTGATTCTGGGGTCGAATGGGGCAGGTGTATGGGCGCCATGCATTTCATGCTGCATGCGCCGCTGGGACAACAAGGTTACAGACCATCTCCAAGCAATCAAGATACAAGACAGTGGTAGGCACATGCAGAAATAAAATCTCATGCAGGGGCCCCGGCCTTCGCGTGCGAACCCCAGCTGTCTCGAAGCACAACTTGAGACAAGAACTTGTTGGATAAACTGTGGGGGTCGTCTCGGTCAAACTTGGCGTCCTCGCGGGTCGACAAATACGCCTCTGCGAATCAGGTTAGTCGCGATAACACATGGCTGGCCTCAATAATTGTGTGGACGCTATTTACCGTATTTCAGAATATGCCGTCGCATCTGCTTCATGGCACTTCTACCATAAACGTCCGTCTCCGGTAGATGCAGACCTCGTTCATGAGGCCATTCGTCAATATCCGGAATACGTCGAGTTGTATTTCGACAGAGACCTTTGATAACTCTAAACGGCACCGCCTCCATTTCCTGACAAAAGCTGGCCGCCACCGCAGGATCTGATGCGCGACAGTGACAATCATATTGCATCCGCTCCCAGGTAATTAGCAGTACTAGTGACAGCATGAACATCGTGAGCCAATTTTTGAAACGCTCTCCTCCCATATACAATGCCTCGTGTAGTTGCGAGAGCTCCTCGAGGATTTCCTTGTGCAATCCGCGCCATATATCAGCCAGGCAACATCTGATGTGCCCGTCAACCATGGTTCCAGCAGCGGAATGGCGAGAGCCAAGTGGATCGGCCTCTGCAGAGTCTTGGGCAGCTTGTCCCGCAAAGCCATTTTCATCTATCGACGTGATACTAGTTGTCAAGCAATATGCAAGCACCAATTTCAATGATTTCCTGACAATCAATGAGCCATTCGCGCTTTGAAACTCGTGTATTGTCTGTAAAACCTCGGTGACAAAGGGGGCACCGGTGAAGGCGCGATCAATGAACGTTTGGAATGAAGTGTTGATATGTTTATCAAGGTACTCATCTAAAACTCTGTCGCTAACGCCGTCGGAGCCAATAGCCAAATTGTTGGGGCGATTCTCAGATGGCATAGAATCTTGGTTGTGGTCAGAGGATAACGTTTGATTTCTCGAAGATCTGTCGTCACTTCTCAAGAATATTTCACGAACCATGACTGGAAATGCAACGCCGTGCCCGTGAGTTACCCACATCATGGTTTCCTTTGATGAGAACCCTTGAATGTTGAAAACCGACAAGGAAGAGCCTGCTTGCTCCTCATAGTCGACTTTCCAGTCTTTCAAGAAGTAACCAAGATCTCGAACTTGAAGTCGGGTGCAAGGCACCGCCAGTACCGACCCGTTTCCCAGATGCTGGCACGGTTCGCAGGGTGTGTTCTTATCACAAGTCCTTCTCAAGAACTTGCATCGCAGACAAGCTCGTAATTTTCTAATTTCATGAGCTTGCCTCCTTTGTTCTGGTGTGATTGGTCGTCGTCGTCGCCCAACAGGCCTTTCTCTCTCCTGCCTGTACGGCGTTGAGGCCTTCTTAACGATTTTGCTGTAACTCATGTTGACCGACTTCTTGCCTTTTTTCCCAGATCTTGGGGGGTAAGATTCGCCGCTGATGCCGCTGCCGTAGGATACGGGTGACACTTGCCGCTCGCTCAGGACGCCTGATCCGCTGGTCGGGCTTCCGCGTGGGGAGCCTAGGGGACTGTAATGGGGATACTGGCCCAAGTCGGCAGAAGTAAAGTAGTTAGAATAACCTTCGGCGTCGAAATGTTCCAGGCCATTGAAAAGATCGAGCTGGGATGCGGGAAGCATGGTGCCATCGCTAAATTGACTGGTAGATGATGAGCCTATGCCAAGCTGACCGGGTGCAGTGGATGACGTGTCCTCGCTTGGGAACACGAAGGATTCTGCAGTTTGGAGAGATGGTTGCTCTGGAACTTGGGGCCTCTTGCTGAGGTGAACATTCCGGGTGTGCCGAACCTGATGCTCGAGGTGGCGGAAGGCCATGTCACACAGAGGGCATCTGTAGCAGTAAGGCTGAGACAACTGGTTGGAAGCCTCGGAAGACTGGGCAATAGGAAGAGGGGAGTTGGGTTTGATGCCGGAAATTGCAGCCGCACCTATGTCACCATTGGACTGTAGGGAGTTTTCGGCATTGTCCTCATGCAAGTCGAATGGATTGGCCAAGAAGTTTGTATCTAAACTAGAGCCCTCGTTTTCGTTTATTTTGGCGAGAATTGTGTCCCAGTCGATAGGCACCCCGTCAATAGGCATTGCCTGGCCGCCAGGCTCTGAGGAGAAGGGCAAGAAACCATTCTCATCGTCAACATGTTGTCCATTGCTGGGCAGATTCATCTTGAGAGTGGAGTAAAAATGTGCCTCCCGCCAACCAAGTCAGAGCCGACGCAGTCGCAGCAGTGGCTCCGAGAAGTGGGTAAAGCAGTTACCGGCCAGTCGACTCGGTGCATACGGCGTAGCCTACGTCTGTGCCAACGTGGGGCTAGGAACCAAGGCGGGCGCGACAGTTTACCAACAGCTAGAATCTGCAGATGAGGGAGTTGTGGGAGACGTCGGTTCATCCAACCAAACCACCAAAGAAGGCAGAATCTGCGCCACACTACTTAAGGCAGAATCGACATGACCAGGGTCTTTCAGCTCTCAACCAGAACCGCCCCACTAGTCTAGTCTGGGCCTGACATCATCATGTGCATCAGCAGGCGCCCTCTCCAAAGCAAGGACGCTAAAAATTTCCCCAGGTACCAGTAAGAGCCTGATAACGTGGCCCAGTACATCGGCCATGATTTCTCCAATTATCTAATAGACCATCCAGTTGGGGCCAAGGGAAAGAGTATCTGCGGCTTGTTTGCGGCTGCGATGTACACTCGACAGGGTCTCATTCCGCTGTTTTCTAGAGCGGAGTCATCATTCAAGGCACAGTTTGCATCGGAACTTTCCTTGGGTATCATTTGGCCATCTTCCTTGCAACATATAGGACCAAATGATGTCTCAGCTTGCAGAGTTTGCCTGCAGCTCAATTGAGCTCAGGATATCAATGGAGTCTCAGTGTGAAGGTCCTTGTTTGTGTTAGCCGACGCTGCGTTGGAGGGCATCTTGCAGTTCTGCGATTTGCCCGGTCATAACAAGTGACCGTCGGGATTGCTTGTCTATCTCCAGCTTGAGATTCTCGTTTTCTTCGCGTATTCGCTTGATGTCTTCTTGAAGCACAGTGATTTCCTCCGTATCCTTATCGCTTCTTCTTCGTAGAGCTTCTTGGAGCTGTGGATCATCCTGATCCTTGTCGGGGTGATCAAATCTAGCATGACTGCCATTTGGGACCCATTAGCTTCATGCATTTATTGAGGTGAGAGATGCAATTGTTGGTGGCAGGAAATCGTCGATTTCTGTCCCATTTATGTACCTTTTGAGGGCGTCCGAGTGAAAAAATCTGCGTTTCCTACCGGTGCAAAATGGACAGATGTACCCATGGCGATGAATCTGATGGCGATTACGCTGGTATTGGCTGCTAAATCCTACTCCCCCCTCGCTGCGGCGACAACCTTTGACTGGACAGAAAAATCTACGAGCAGGTAAATGAACACTGGTATGAGCGCGGAGAAGGGATGGGGTTCCAAACGGCCCAGAAGTGCACTCAGGAACGTCGCACAAGTAATTACCGACACTGCTTCCACCAGGGTCTCTGCTTTTTGCTGTTGGCTTACTTGCAAAGTCTCTGTATCTCATGGATACAATTTTCTTCGCTCGTCTTTCCGCTCGAGGTGGGTGGGACACGCCGCTATCCATGCTGCCAAAGGAAGATGCTGGCGAAGCCGGCGGTTGAGGCAAGGAAGAAGGGGTTTCGTTGACAGTTTCGATTGGGGTAGAGTAGCCGCCAAGGTCTGAGCTATCGAAGTAGTTGAACTGGGCCAAGCTGTCCTCATTACCAGTCGTTTGTCGGGACAACACGGGCCATCGCGGGGCTGGGGGTGGAGGGGAAATCGTGGGATATGATGAATCGGACATTTCAGTCGTGTCGAGCCAGCAAGGCGCCGTCGTGTTCAGTGTTCCAAATCTCCAATTCAGATATATTCGGCGATTATCATCGGTCGCGTGGCTTGAGTACACACTGGCGCATTCCACGTTAGCTTCGCCTGTGCCTGTATTCCATTGCAAGATGCGACAGATACGGACTGGCTTACCAGTTGTTTGGTCGAGTAGACACGTTCAAGGGGACGGCTCGATGCCAAGCTCACGATGCGCCATCCGATGGGTGCCCAGGCGCGTTTATTTCTGGAGCTGGGAACCTTGCCCTCAGCTTTATTCGCCCCCTCACCTGACCAATGCTCAGCCCCCGCCACATCCCTGTCGATGATCTCACAGCCGGCTAGACGCATCCTCGCAGCGACCACCGCGGCTCAATCGCTGAGGCGAACATATCGGGATGGCCCAGGCGCCAAGGCTCAAGGACTATACCATTGTATTATTCTGTCCGCTTGTCATAGAGCAGCAAGCTGCGTGTCTCATTCTCGACGAGATCCACCATGGAATCCCCGAGAGACCTGCGGGACAAACTGTCTTGTATACCCTGGGCCGAATCGCTTCGCATAATGTAGCCATCGCCGGGTATCCCGTTGGAGAAGCAGGTATTGGTATCTCGGGGAGCATGGTTTTGGAGGCGTTGCGCGACTTTGAAAATCTTGAGTTTGGACTCCTTGTCGGTATTGCCGCCGGAATCCCATCTCTCACGCGGGATATTCGTCTCGGTGATGTCGCCATCGCCGTCCCAGGCAAGGACAACCCTGGAGTCATTGGATACGACCTCGTAAAGGTAGAGGAGGGAGAAGTGCGACTCAAGCAGTGGCAAAACGCGACACATTCCCTTTTACGTTCCGTCATTGGCAACATCCAGGCACACGAACCACGAGCAGAAGCCAAGTTCACCCGACACTTGGTAATCTTAGACAATGCACCAGGATTCCGACCACCAGGTATCCCTCCCTGTAGTGATGAGTTCCCAAATCCAGTTCACCGTCCCGGTCCTCGGGCTCACTACGGTACGATTCTTTCTGGCAACGGCGTCATCAAAAACAAGGCGAAGAGGGACGAACTGCGGGATAAATATGATGGAATCGCCATCGAGATGGAAGCAGCAGGCATGATGACAAGGCTTCCGGTTGCAGTGATTCGAGGCATTAGCGACTTTGCTGATGCCAATAAAAATGATGACTGGCACGCATACGCAGCTGTCACAGCGGCAGCATACGCGAAAGAGATGCTAACAAGGCTTCCACACAAGGCGACTGTATCTGGTATGTCATTGAGCCCCTGTTCTGTTATTTCTTTGTCAAATATTTGGATTCCTTCGGCTAACAATCTACAAGAACAATCAGTCATATCGTCGGGGATTGAGACCTCCCTAAGGCTTGCGTTACCAGAGCAATGCTCATTTGTTGGCAGAGAGACCGAACTGGCAACTTTGGCGGCATTTGTGGGCTCCCCCTCCAACCAGCTACAACAAAAGTCCATCGTCACTGTGTGGGGGCTCGGTGGTGTCGGTAAATCGCAGCTCGTCTCTGAGTTCGTGAAGAGGCAACGGGAGAATCATCTTGACTACAACATTTTCTGGCTCAATGGAGAAACCAAAGAAACCTTTGAGCAGACCATTGTCAGTTATCTAAAAGCATCTACCAACCCAACCGGAAATACTTCAGAGGTGGCCGACAGTTACCATGAGCAGCGCGGTGTCCTCGTTAATTCATTCTTTACTGAGCTAAGAAGCCCCAAACGGTCTAGGTGGCTACTGGTCATAGATGGATTATCGAATGTGTCTTCCATGAAGAGCCACATTCACGGCTACATTGATTCACTTCCGCACGGCTCAATAGTTCTCATCACCAGAAGCAAGGATGTGGCTTTCTTGTATAATAAACGAGTTGAAGTCAAAGGATTACCCGAAACAGATGCCGTCAAATTGCTCACATACGAGATTGAGAATCACTTCGGGGAACAAGACGAAGGTATGCACACGAGACACCTTATCAATCCAAGACTAACTCTATATGTAGACGTAATTGGACTAGCTAAGACGCTCAAGTGCCATCCTCTTTCTCTAAAACTTGCAGCTTCCGCTCTATCTTACTACCCACTAAGCGTCGCCGAGTATGTCGAGAGGTGGAACATGAGACAACTTGGCGACGAGAGCTTCCAAATGAACGCAGAGCTGCTCCGCTCTTTCGAGATTAGCTTTGATGAACTGGAAAGGACTAACCCTGTGGCGGCGAAGTTACTCATGCTTTTCGGTTTCCTTGACCACAGAGATATGTGGCAGGACCTTTGCGTCGGCGCAGATAATGACGACTATCCTGACTGGCTACGTTATATCGTGACGCACAGGCGCTTTCCAGAATGCTTCATGTCTATGCGTAACCTTTCATTTATCGAGGCTAAGCCTCACAGTCGGAGAAAGGAATTCATCTTTGAGATTCATCCTGCCGTGCATGAATTTGCTCGCTGGAAAGCCATGAGCGACGAGGAAGAGTACATCAAATGCGCAATATCCCTGGTTGCTGCCAAGGTACCAAGAACTGCCGATCGGGATTTTCTTGATATTGCCAAGCGGTTAGAGCCACATGCCGAGCAGTGCAAGATCTACATGGAACAGGATAGAGCTGGAGATGGCTTGGATTTGGTGGAGCTCGAGAAATTCGGTAACTTATTCCGTCAACTCGGGCGTTACGAAGATGCGTCTCAGTTGTATGATGGAATTTCAAGTATTTTGGTCAGTGAGAGCCATCCCGATGACTCAACTGTGGAAATGCTGGCTGGCATCGAGAACAATATGGGGTTAGTCTACCATGCCCAACGAAAATACGACCTTGCGCTTCAGTCTCTTGATTTCTCATATCAGAGACAGATCATGCTTTCTATGCCGGATCAAGATGCGCAGGTCTCCACCATATACAATAAAGGGAGATGTCTTTTGATGCTGGGTAGACTGGATGAGGCCTTGGAATTGCTCAATGCTGCCAAGTCACACTTCTGCAGCCTAGTGCCGTACCACAACAGGAATACCCACAGCGGGCACGAAAAGGGCCGCATTTATTACCGAATCCTGAACGACATTGGCGAAATTTACCTCAGAAAGAGCAACCTGGAACAGGCTGAGCAACACTTTCGGGAAGCCTTTGACGGTCAGAAGCGATGCCTTCACGACACGCACCCAGCCACATATGCTGTTCGGCTGAACATTGGGAGGGTTTGCGTCGAGAAGTCTTTGTTCTCGACAGCCAACAAAATATTCGAATTCATCATTTCAAAGTACACAGAGTGGTGGGGCAGGGGTCATTCCGAGACAATGCGGGCCGTCGCGGAGCTGGCCGATTCGCACATACGCCATGGCGAAATGAAGCGGCTCATGGGCGACAGCGGGGAGGAGCAGGTTGCAAAAGCGTCAGAGCTCTGGAGTGAATTACTGCGCTTCCATCTGGAGGCCTATGGTGAAAACTCAGACACTGTTGTTTTGGCCCGGTCAAAGCTGCAAGGACTGCAATTACTCAGCTCCATGACGCCGGAAGATCCATATAGCTCATACTATTCGTAGCAAGTCGGATGAGACACGCGTCATGTTCATTCTTATGGGATTAAGACGCCTCTGCCTTGTTACTAGTGCATCACACTAAACACGGATGGATCAGATATAGGCTAGGTCCAAATTAGTTGAATCTCGAAATCTCATCTGCTTTAGTCCCTAGTTCAACTATTGGTGGAATCAAGCCATGTTTGCCCTGAAGCCTATTAGAAAAATAGGCAATGAGGTTCATGTCCAATTCCATTAGCTTAAACCTTCTGTTCTAATTAAGGGTGTATATATTGAAGATATTGACTTTCTTGAACAGGCTGGGCTCGATGACCTTGAATGGGGCAAGAAGGTTGCATACAACAAGAGTGGTCTCCGAGTTCAAACAGGGCAGGTATTTATAATCCGGGCCGATGACCCAAAAGACCTTCCAGATATGGACCTCTTGTGGCTCCAATGGCATTTCATGAGAATTGCAGCTCTGGCTTTAGGATTGTCTCAACTTGACCACACTATTGCTACACTGCCAATGACATTCTACTAATCCACAGAAAGATTATCAAATTCTTCCCTCTACCCTCTAAGCCCCCCAAACAGATTTTTTTTTTTATCCGCCCGCAATAGCCGCGATTCGAGTCAAGTAGTATTGTACCTGGAGGATACCGAGGCTCGGTAAAATTTCTGGGTCATCGGACCGGATTTCAAATATTTGACCATTCACAATTTGCTAGCCACTTTGGCGAAAGGCACACCCATTGCCCCATTCATTAGAATCAAGTCCAGCCTCGACGATATAATCATTCCGGTATATTGGAATTGGCTGGTCTTTCTGTATGTTAGAATCCTTTAGCCAGAGAAATTGGAGGCGTATAGCATTATCACAATAGCTTATGGGCTTCAAGGCAAAGGCAGGGCGGCTCCAAAGAAGGTTCATCCGTCGATCCATGTAAACAACATTCTGGACCGATAAAAGCAGATCTCGATTGTTCAATAGATTGATGATGTGTCTAGCCTCTCTGATAGGGCCAGAATTTGCCGATAATGGCCAGTATGGTGTGTGCTTGTGTGATATCGGTTACCGAAAATGGAAAAATATGCGCAACTTCGCCATCGGGATTACCCGTAAGGATACATCGGCCTTGGTCCCGGATTCGATACTATTCGAATGTTAGTACGAACAATTAAGCAGTGAAATGACGTATGAAAAATTGCTCGTCTCTCTGGACCATCTGTGATGCAGGGGGATCCTGATACTCACGAGGCATGTCGTCCAGCAGCTGTTGCAAAGTACGCGTTTCTTGAACTACCAATGTAGCCAGGTTCTCTACCTGCTGCTCTGTAAGACGAGAGGCTATCTGCGATAGGGCAGCGTTAATCCGGGGATTTCTGGATGCCATCCTCGGCTGTTGCGACGCGCTGAGGTAAGAGAGGTCTGCTTCGAGAGAGAGTGCGAATAGAGGTCTTGGGCGTAAAAGAGCCCTTCGAAGTTGCAGAAACAAAGGAGGCGAGAAAGAGTCACCAACAGTACAAAAACGAGTAGAGGAAAGGAGAGATGACAGAATGGCGAGGCGATATCGTCCACAGAGGAGATTTCCCGCATCTCCTTTGGAGAGGCAGCAACACAACACGTATCTGCATCACTGGTGCAACTATTGTCCACTCATATAAAATTAGTAAAATAACAAAATAATTTAGCTATAACATAAAATACATATTTTCTATAAGTCTTACTTTATACTCAACTTATTTATTACTTAGGCAATTTTTATATGAGTAGAGAATGGAGACACCAGAACACGGATACAGGTTATGTCACTCCCTCTCCAAAAGAGAGGAGCAGGCCTAATGAGGCCGGTGAGCCCCCTGCTCATTGCTCATTGGTTTGCCCCTATGCCTCCTCCACAGGCGCTTTACTGGTGGATTGATCTCGGCTGAACACTTATCTCCGAGCTCCGGCATGGAGATGCAGCGAAGCGCGCCCAACCAGATGGGCCGATTCGAATGCATGGATGATTCATCCGTTTTCATTTCCATGTCCACTAATTCTGGTGCTGACGTGGAGGCGTACACCTCCTTTGCCCCACGATTTTCCCGCCCACCAAATAAACATTTCCGCGCTTAATTTTAGTCCACGATGCAGCTCTACGCTCCCTGGACGCCAATGCGATCTAAAAATGGGTGCCTCACGTGCAGGTATGTATATGAAGCTGGCACGCCATCGTTGGAATTCGCCTCTCATCCGCTCTGACCCTTTCCCAGGCGTCACAAGGTCAAATGTGATGAACAGCGGCCATTGTGCGCCACCTGCAAACGCATCGGTCGTGTGTGTGAATGGCCCTCAACTCAGATCCCCCCTCAACGGCGCCCCGTTGGAACGGCACCCTTGGCCGAACCCGATACCGTAAACACAAATCCCGTCTTTCTCCCACCTCCGGCACAGTGTGCGGATCGCTTCGAGGATGGCCCATGGCATCAACGCCCCATTGATGCAGCAGATCATCAACCTTTGGATTACGCAAACTCCACGTGGGGGGGCGGCGGCACAACGAGCACGCCAGGATGCTTTAGCCCCGGGCAGTCGTCCCAGCTCAGCGGCCCCAGTACGGACACGGAATGGATGGTAAATTGAGCCGCTGCTAGCTCGGCACGATGTTGACGCTAACCAATCCCGAGGATTCATCCACGACCATGGTCGACAGGCTTACAGAAACTTCTACAGGTCCAGTTTCCTATCTACCCAGCGACTCAAACCCTCAGAATGAACTCCATCATTACGTTGAACGACTCTCTCACACGCCTCCTCCCCTTCCAAGAGTCCAAGAAAGTTCGCCTCCATTCCCACATGAAGATAATCTCCTCAATTACTTTGTTCGATCAATTGTGCCACCTATATTAGCCGAGGATCCTCAGAAACAGTGGTCATCAATGCGAGACTCGATCATGTCCATGGCCAATTCTTCCGTCATGGTCAAATTTGCAGTGCTTGCTTTCTCCGGTCTGGTATACTGTAGGCGGCAAGCACCCTGGCTCTCATCTCCCACTCATTACTATTGCACTGCCCTAGAAGAATTGCTATCCTCATCCGAAGTTGAGTCGGCCATTCCAGTCGGCATCCGGCAGCACGTTCTCACTGCCACCTTCTTCCTCTGTTATGTAGACATGCTCGAAGACCGAACCGAGAGTGCGCATTCGCATCTTAGACGAGCTCACAAGATTTCCCGCGCGGGGAAGAGCCACGAATTTGAACCGTTCGAGATACGAATACTATCTTGGATCCGCTTGCTCGATGCGCAGACCGTTTCTGTTGGTGGTGACGGCCTTTTCTTATCTGATGATGACGAGAATATAATTGCACAGCCGTCCCCAAGCTCCTCCACTAACGATGCAAGGCACAGCGAACAAGTTGTGCCTGAAATAAAGGAACTGGATGTCGAGGACGCTGTGTTCCAAACTTTGTATCATCCAGGAGTAATATTCTTCGAGAGAGTGCAGAGCTTAACGGGCAGGATATCCAAAATAAATCCTTGTGATTGTTACCGTGACAGCGTACAAGACGAGACGGAAGTCATGCACATTGCGCGTCAAATTTCAAGCGAACTGGAAGATCTATATCATCAGCGGCCGATCTTGATGGATCATGCTGTGAAGGGAAGTCTCACGCCACCGCTCATCTGCACAAGGCTGGGTGCAGCCATCGCGCGAGCCTTTCGAACGTACTTGTCCAACTACTACGCCAGCAAGATCCATCTTCATCGTGTCGCTTACAAAGACCT
Source organism: Calonectria pseudoreteaudii (assembly GCA_001879505.1). Classification (NCBI taxonomy): domain Eukaryota; kingdom Fungi; phylum Ascomycota; class Sordariomycetes; order Hypocreales; family Nectriaceae; genus Calonectria; species Calonectria pseudoreteaudii. The sequence continues at coordinate 122,745 of KV875252.1, read as the reverse complement.
TCCTCTGTCTTCCGAGTCGGCAGAGGCATTATCACAGATTCGAGAACTAACTAGGCTCCTCGTCAGCGACCTAGAGCCGGGTGACGCGCTCCCCGTGAGCCAGTTGTGGCCACTGTTGATGCTGGGGTCAGAGGAACGGGATTATTCGGAAAGGGAGTGGATAAGGAGTCAAATTCTTCAGATGGAAAAGGTGGCAACAAATGCGAGGGCTACGGCGTATGTTTTACAAGAGGTTCAGGCTAGACAGGACGAGCGCAGAATGAGGGTCAACATTCAATCTGTGATGCATGAGGTTTTTGACTCATGCTTTGCCATCATATAATTAAAAGCTTATTTAATTTCCCGGTCATCAAACACCAGTTATGGGTCATTGTCTAAACCTAGCTCATGAAGTGCTTGTTCACAGGTGTCAGAGCTTCCTGTCCAGACAACACCGCCAAAACATTCTTCATTGACAAGGCCTCAAATCCGCTGGTGGTTTCAAAGGCTCCTCCGGCATTGTGTGCTGTCAGCGTGGCATTTCGATGGATTCGAAGCCTCGGGCTGACTTTGGGCTCATTTTCATGCACATCCAGCCCAACGGCATGGAGGTGGCCGCTCTCCAGCGCGTCGGCCAATGCTTCCTCATCCACAAGGCCTCCTCGCGCAATGTTCACGAATCTGGCACCTTTCTTCATCTTGTTGATCTCTGTGGCTGTGAGAAGCTTCTTTCCGCCGGTTCCAGGCGTTGCAATCACAACACAATCCGACTGCGCCAGCAGCTCGTCGAGACTGACCCGCTTCGCGCCACCAACCGCCGCCTCTTGCTCAGGGCTTTTATCCACAACATCATGGTAGATGATTCGCATGCCGAAGCACCTGTACGCCTTGGTGGCAATTCTGTAGCCAATGTTTCCCAGCCCGATAACCCCAAGCGTGTGTCCGGCCGGGTTGTGTGCCCCCACGGGCTGGTTTCGGTGGGCGTCGAGGAATTCGGCAACGTCGCCGCTCCGGGCGGCCATGTTACTCCACTGCACGTTTCGGAAAACCGAGATGATGTGGTAGATGGCCATGTCGGCCACGGCCTCTGAGCTCGCGGATGCGCCGTTGCAGTAGAGGATGCCGGCTTTGGCGAGGAGATCAACGTCGGCCCAGTCGTAGCCCGCGCCGGCCGAGGCGAAGAGCTCGAGCGATTCGGGCAGCAGGGGGATCATTTCTGCGTCCCACCGACCCATTTCACCGCCTGTGTTCCAAAACGGCCGGAACACGGCACGGAAATCTCCCCATTTTCGGTCTCGCAGGGCCTGCAGCCAGGCATCGCGCTGTCTCTCCTCGAGCGATGGCTGGATGATGTTGAACGACTCTTGCAGCTGCTTGTAGAGGTCGTGGTTGAACTCGATCGCGTCTCCAAGGTGGAGGATGGTCGGCTTCGGCGAGCTTGCTTTTACAGTCATGCTTTCGGTTGGGATCTGGGAAATGCGGTTGAATACAAACAATGAAAGCTGCCAACAACAAGATGAGATGCGCCTTCTTTGGGTACCAATTCGGTGGTTTTTCTTTTCTTTCCCTTTCTCACAAGCGATGAATGACCATCTCCAACAAAAGCTGCACCTCAACGGTCGCTTCCCACTTTTGGACTCCGGCACCGGCTCCGACCCCGACCCGACCCCCCAGATGCGCCATGATGACGCTTCCCCGCACAACCAAGTCCACATGGCCTGTTTCCAGCCGACGCGGGGTTGCGGGAAGCGATCGACACTCGGCAAGGCTAACTGAGAAGAGTATGCCGGCCAGGCACACGTGTCCATATTCGGATAAGGAGATTACGACGGAGATTGCTACGGAAATGCGGGTCATGGTCACAACGTTTCCTGCGCAGACGCGGACACCGACACGGACCAGAGCGCTGTGCTCATCCACGTCTGCCTCGAGACACCTGTGCATATCCCTTCTTCACAAGCACTTCGTATGAATGACGGATTAAGCTTGATATCAAAGAAAGTTGTTGACATCGCTGCGTCCATATCTTGATTTATGGAAACCAGTATCACCTCATCAAAGATGAGGAGATATCACATCGCCAGTTAGCAATTAGACACCGCACAAACTCGACATTACCAATGCGTAACCGTTCGACTTCACTGTAAAACTTGTATACTGGCCCTACAGGTCCCTTCGCTTGAGTATCCGATCGCCAATGAAACGAGAAACCGACGGGTAGGGAGTCATGCACTCATGTATCCGATCCCATGCCAGTTAAAGCTAGTGCTTCCGATGCTCGCGAGCTTGGCTTGCCGTGGTTCGGATGGAGAATGCCGCGGAAATGACCTGAGAATGGCCTGGTCCCCCCCATTACGTCCCCCAAACCTCGTTGTGCGACGACGAAAACGAATGCGGGGATAAGGTTACCCCAGATTCCTTTTCCCCACCATCTCCACCCGAAAAGGCAGGGATGTCAAAAACCGACAATCATCATGGATGGCTACAATATTGAGCATGCAGCCTGTTCATTCCTTTCATCTAATTCTCCGCCTGGCCTCGCTTCTCTTGGAACTATCCCACTGTCAGAATACTATCCACCGTTTGACGTGCCAATTGAGTGGCTGGTGGCAGCTCACAACAACCCGTACGTGCCACAGAGAATCTTACAGAACCAAGCCCAGGCCAAATGGCCGATTCTCCCAAGGATATCGGCGCGTCGGTCGCCCACTTTGACGAGGAGGAGGTGGTCAAGCCCGACGACGCCCCCCATGGCGTTCCAATGCCGCCCAGCCTTCAGGCCATGACCGAAGAAGAGCGCAAAAGTCTTGAAACCAAAATGGTTCGCAAAATGGACATGGTCATCATGTAAGTGAACAAATTTTCCGTGTCTTCCTCTGTGCGCGAAATCTTGCTTACGCTGAAGCTGCCAGGCCCATCATGGGAATCCTGTACATTCTCAACTACGTTGATCGATCCGCACTCGCAGCCACAAAGGTTTACGGAATTATGGAGGACCTGGGTATGACGACGGAAGATTTCGCCACAGCCATCTCGATTCTATTTGGTACGGTCCTCGAATGGTTTGATTGTCAAGTGGACGCTAATAATGCCCAGTCGGATACATCCCCTTCCAGATTCCCTCCAATCTCATCATGACCAAGATCCCCCGGCCTGGCTTTTGTATGTCTTAAACTCTCTTTCAGCATGGAAAAATAGCTAACGTTATTGAGATATCTGTTCTGCTGCTGTTGTTTGGGGAGCAGTCAGTGCCAGTACTGCGGCCGTCAAAAGCTACCAAGGTCTCTTGGCAGTTCGAGTCTTTTTGGGAGTGACGGAAGCCGTCTTCTTCCCTGGAGTCATCTACTTGATGAGTGCTTGGTACACCAAAAATGAGCTTGGAAAGCGTCTCGCTGCTCTCTTCGTCTTCCAAATGCTTGGAAGTGCTTTTGGTGGCCTTATTGCTGCGGCCTGCTTGACCTTGGACGGGCGCTACGGGATTGCTGGCTGGCGGTGGCTGTTTATCGTGTAAGTCCTTCCCCCTTCTTCGTAATTTCCCGATCCTGTTCTAACCCCATTTTTAGCGAGGGTGTTGTCACAATCGGCTGCGGTCTTATCTTTGCCATGTTCATGCCTGAATACCCTCACAACGCCCGCCTGCTCAAGCCTGTCGAGCGTGACCTGGCCGTCTGGCGCCTTGAGAATGAAGCAGGTGCTGGTGAAGCGCACGAAGATACCACCACACTTGGTGGTTTCAAGAAGGCTTTCTTCGATCCCAAGATCTGGGCTCTCGTATGGTGCATGGGAATGAGTCAGGCAATGGGAAGCACCGTCAACTTCTTCCCTTCCATTGTCCAGACACTTGGCTTCAACAAGATCAACACCATGCTCTTGACAGCCCCTCCTTACATTCTAGCCATCATTCTCTTTTTGATCGTTTCTTACATTAGCGACGTAGGTTAAGCCCCCATTATTACCTTCGCACTCTATTCTAACCATTTTCGATAGCGCAAAAATGCAATGTATGCCATTATCGTGTCTTGCCTCAGCGTTGGCGTCGTCGCTTATGTGACCGCAATCGCAAGCGTCCAGCTGGGGCCACGATATTTTGCCATGATGCTCATGCCATTTGCTTGCAGTAAGTCATTCTGCAAATTCCCTCACTCCCCAGATTGGATTAATGCTCATTTTCCCATTAGCCGGTCCACAAATCATGCTATACAAGACTGTGAATCTCCACATGGCTCGACCATTCCCCAAACGAGCCGCTGGAACCGCAATGCTAAACGCAATCGGTGGTCTCTCTAACATCTGGGCCAGCTATTTGTACTACGGTCCTCCGCACTATTACGCCGCTTTCGGGTGTGGTAAGTTTGCTTTATTCTCTCAACCTTGTGGGCGTGAACATTTTCTCACAACCTTCACAGTTCTCGCTTGCACATTTTCCTTCTTCGTCGTAATCACTGGTTACCTCTTTTACGTAAGACGAATGAACAAGTTGTTGGGTGGTACTCCCGAGGAGCAGCAGCGCGCAAAGAAGGGCGGTGTCACTCAACAGCAAATTGATCTTGGATGGCGGTACATTGGTTTTTGATTACTTGGTCGTGCGATTAGAATTATCCAGCAATCATACCTGACTTACTTTGAGATTTATTTTTACAAGGTCATACCATGGTGCTTATATGTTCAATGAGATGAAATATTGGATGTGCTGTAAACTTGGAAACTGGTGACTTGATAATCCCACCAAAATCTCACCAATCATACTCTTCAATGTGTCACATCAAACGTTCATCAGGGCAACTTCACAAATGTTTGTATTTGTTACACCTTTGTAACTTTCAATCCAACACATCATGCCATCGCACGCAACTGTTTTCAATATCCCTTGACAGTCTTGACATGCTGAATCTTCTCCCAAACCCATGGTGTAAGGGTTGAGCTGAAGTTGTTGCTAAATTTTATATCCAAATAGTTATAGCCCTCATCCGGAACCCACTGCACCGCAATTTTGTGCTGCCCGTATTCCTCTAAAGCATCGACGGTAGGCTTCAGCGATTCTGGCAACTGGGTGACGACACCATTTTTATACCACCTACATGCTTTGTCAGTATGAATTCATGGATTTCGATGACGAAGGGCCAAACTTACGCAGCATAGAAAACAATTGCAAGCATGATCCGCGTATTCTGAGTTGGGTTCGGCATGCCGGCATGCCTTTAATAGTTAGAAAGCAATAGGTGTCGGTCTATAGTGCGCGACTTACCATAATCGCAGGTCCCGCAGCACGATGGACCCTCTTTTCATTCGGGGGTAGCATGGAGGTCTGATCTTGCGTCTCTCCTCCAACTTGTCGTCTGCAATCATGGGCTCACCCAATTCACGATGATAGTCGAGGTTCGTATTCTGCGTGCCAAGCCAAATCTCTGTGGTCCCATTTTCAGGGCCGCAGTCTATCAGACAGGTGTTGTAAGCGATGGCAAATGGGTGTTCCGGATGTTCGAAGCGTAGGTCAGCATGGACCATCTGTCGCTCGTCTGTGGCGATCAGGGTGTTGCTGCGGATGAAGTGAACTTCGGGGCGTGGACCCAGAATATTGGACACGACTCGGGTGGCGTGTTTATTCGCGTATACCTCAGGGAAAAGCCATTCTATGACACCTCATTTAGACAATAGTTGGTTTTGCATAAATTTATTGGAACCCCACCTTTTTCCAGCGGTGGTACTTGAGAAAGGTTCCCTCCACTCGCCGCACCTTTCGTTGCAGCATTTTCATTAAGGTGGCTAACCAGAGTTAGATGGATTCTATCAAGTTGGAGAATGGAAAGTGTTACTTGAAATGCACTTTTCCCTTTCCTTCAAGGAGCTTGGTTGTGTCTTGAAGCATTCTCTCATTCAACTTGTCAATAATTTCGACATCAATCGCATTCTCGATCACTACCAGGCCATCGGTGAAGAACGCTTCGATGGCGTCATAAAGCTTCTTGTCGTCCATGACACCACTGTCACGCTCTTCATTGGTCAAAGAGACGACCTTCGGGCCGTCGGCATTTTTGGGAAGCGTCATGATAATTTCCGGGCTTGATCTGGGGTAAACGGAAACGTAAGGTGGGTGACGTCTGTTGAGTCTATGGGGTTGGACCCGATGTTTATTAGTGAGAGCCATTCCAGTCTAGTCAGCTTATTTAGGCTTGAGTCCATGTTATCGGTACTCAGTCTCATTGGATCGAATAATGACTGACGATTCCGGCACTAAATCCTTTGAGGAGAATGCTCGGCAATATCCAATCCACAATCTCACCATCGGGATCTCGCCCGCATCATCAAAACCAGGAAAGGGCTTGGCATTTCCGAATGTCGGCCTACATCCGATCGGCTAAGCTAACCCAATACGTCAGCATTACAAATGTACACGGCATCATCAGGCCGACATGGTGGCCCAACAATCGCATGCAGATGACGATGTCAGGTTGGGGTCAGTATCGATGCGGGGTCGGCATTTTGGCCGATTACGGACTACGCAAGTTGCCTATGCCATTGTCGCATTCAGTCTCAACTAACAATCAAAAACACATTCGATACCGTTACCAACATAGATACGTGCCTAGTATTCACCCTAAAAACAAATCACACAATGGCTGAACAACACGTCTCATTCAAGGTCCAAGATTTATTCTCCGTCAAGGGGAAAGTGGTGGTGGTCACTGGAGGAGGAAGTGGACTTGGAAAAGCAATCGCTGAAGGCTTTGCCGTAAATGGTGCAAAGGTCTACATCTGCGGCAGAAGGCAGGAGGCTTTAGACACAGCCGCAAAAGAAATTGAAGGAGATATCCACACGTAAGTATCTTCGGTGTCAAATTTCTACCCCAATGCAACCCTGAACTTCTTGACAAACTTTAAATCATATGGTGACGTTCAAACACCTATACTTACCTAATATTTAGAATCCAAGGTGATGTGCAAACCAAAGTCGGATGTCAGAAAATCGTCGAGGCTGTCAAAGCCCATGAATCCCACGTACGTCAGCCTTGGATTACAAAATAGCTGGAACTGCTTCAAAATCATCCCAATATAACCATAAAACTAATTCGGGGCAAAGATTGACACGCTTATAAATTGTGCCGGAGTAAACAGTCCTTGGAGGGTCAACGCAACCGATCATAATGACCGTAAGTCATCAACGGATGGCGGTACCAGGATAAACGAAGATCTTGGGATTGACTTTTTGCAGCCGATCAAGTCGAGAATCTTCTCATCAATGGTTTAGAAGAGTATGCAGTCCAAATCCGTTGATATACCAAGTTAAGTTTCTGACTGCTACAGGGAGGACTTTGACCGAAGCAACCAGAGTATGTCCTCACGCCCACCACCATTCCGGCCCATCAACATCAATATTCTTACATAAAATTATAGTCAATGTCATGGGAGTATATTTCTTGACTGTCAATTTCATACCGCTCCTGCGTCAATCAGCAGATCCCAATGTTTGCGTGATCGCATCGTTGGCTGCCCTTGGAAACCAAAGGTCGGTGTTTATCCATTGTTACGCCCCACCGGTATTCCTTTACTTATGAGAAAAGATCAATGGGCTCTTTAACATATGGAGTTTCCAAAGCCGCCAGTAAGTAACCTTTTTCGATAAAGCTACAAAAAGAAAAGTCGCCGTCTAATGCATTTATAGCTGTTCACCTTGCCAAATTGCTTGCCGGTCGGCTGCATCCGTACGTATCTCATTACCCAGCGGGCTCTCATCACATCTCACATGCAGCATTCTCATCTCCATTACAGAATGAAGATTCGCGTCAACACCATCTGCCCCGGCATTTTTCCTTCTGAGATGACAGGAACCACCTCTGGCAAACACGAGTATAAAATCAACAACCAATCCACGAAGGCAGCCATGCGGTGTACTGCCGGTCGACCTGGTCGACCGGAAGAGATTGTTGGCCCAGTTATTTTGCTTTCCAGCGCAGGTGGCGGATATATGAACTATGCACTCTTAACAGTCGATGGCGGCAGACTAATGGGTCTCTCGATCAATGACGGAATCAGAATGCCCGAAGAAACTTATACGTAAGTAGTTGCTAAACAATCAAACTCATGCGGGATGCTGACAGCTTTAGTGACGAAATCCTCGGCTAAATTTATACACGATAACATTCCTGTATCATTCCAAAGAATTGCCGGCTTTGTTAGATATCAGCTACAGATCAAGTAGAATCTCTACTAGAAGACTTTCTTTTAAAATTTAGCACAATGGATTCTCATCTTGAATCCAGGTAGCGCTTAAGTCAGTGTGAGACTAAATTATTATCGCTTCTGAAATAGTGAGGTCATTCATCCAAAGTATCCGCCTTGATCAGTTCGTTGTTTTTGTAGTTTTGGTGCGTCAGTTCCATCCTTTTCAAACCAATGCAGTGTTTCCTGGCGTATTCCTTAATTCGAACATGTGCGCCATAAATATTGAAATCAACGCTGAACCACAGCAGTCTCGACTCAGGTTGTTTTCCTTTCTCTGGATATGGCTCCAAAACACACATCTCTACCCCTAATTTGATTACACTAGAATCGTCGGGGTGTTCCTTGCTTGATATATCGTGGATAAGGGCGGTGGTAATATATTCGAGTGAGTCGACAGGGAAATACAATATTACATGTGAAAACCACAATATTCCAGTGGAAGTAAAATATAGGCAACCTGTATCCGATCATAAGAAAATAAAAAAAAAACATAAGGAGATCAGGGAGGGGGACGTACCTGCAAGATGTTCTGTTATTGGGCTAGAATCCACTGGTTGGAGAATAGCTGGAGATCTGAAAAAGAGGGGTCCAGCCTTGACTGGCACATTAGTAGCCCCCCTGACACATACTCTCACCTCCTTTCCCTGCGGCCTTAGCTGTGTATTCAGACAATCCTTTAGAATCGACAAGTAGGTATCCGAGTCTTCGATCCACGGTCGCCTGCTGCTCTCCATGAGCTGGATGGGCCTCTCGCCAAGTCCGCCGTCACTGAGCTTCCTATTAGGCCATTTGAAGTGGATAATTTCTGGGCACTGCTTGAAAAGTGGAGAGGCTCCGGCAGCGGCCTTGGGAACAATGATAACTTGTAGCAGACCATCTGGCTCAGGGCTGTTGTCGGCGTTGGTATCAAAAACTATAAAAACTTGATCTGTTGATGTCAGCAGGTCATGTAGCCGTAGTCACTCGCACCAACCTACCAAGAACCCGGAAAGGCACTATACAAAAATTCTCGATAGTTTCTTCCCTCGAACCAGGAATTCTCGCTATGTTCATATATCCGCCTGCATGACCTTCATTGATATCCAAATAAGCCCAATCCGCAAAAGGGGAAACCATATCAACGTTAGAGCACGCGAGTACAGCTTCGCCTTCACCAGGGCCTATAGAATCTAGGAATCCCAGCTCTCCAATGTATTGCCGTGACCACTCAAATTTCCGAGAGTCTTCATCGCAGGCGGAAGAGGCGGGCGGTTCACTAGGAACCTCTGGAGACTTCGAATTCGAACCATTTGGGTTGCGCTCAGGAAGCATCGCACACAAAATGAGATGAAGACAAAAAAGGCTATCCCAAGTATCAGGTCTCCGTGACGCGTCTCCTCCAGCGCAATGACTTATAAACACGTGACACAAATTGATGGTTGGTGTTTTATCGACGGGCGCGTCGGATTGAGGGGTCAATCACGTGATCATTGAAAGCTGGTCATGACAGCAAAAGGTATTTTCAAAAGCACAATGAGGTGGGTCATGAGTGATACATAATTGACATATCAAAATCTCCCTAGATTGCTCATTTTTTAAAAAGTTACATTGAGGAGAAATCGAGCCTGAATCATTCTACAAGTCACATTTCTACTTGAGATCAAACAAAAGGCAAAACGTCGACGTAGTTTAGGATTCATGAAAAGGCAACTCAATAATCATCTGCGCTCACACATGTTTCAAGATTTGACAAAAATTCTCAACTTACAAAAAAAGAATACAAAAGAAAAATGACTTTCATCCCCAAATCAGCTACGTCTACATCAAATACATGGAATAGCCTCCGGTCACGGCTCACTCATTTGCGCTACCACCTACCCTAAAGCTTGAACCAACAGCACAGAAGCGGGTACTATCCGAATGAGATATGATAGCATATATGCACGGGCGATATTGATTTGCTAACGTTTCTTTTATTTTTATTTTTAGATGTAAATGGATATGGTATATGAACGAGTATAAATACACGATTGGCCAACTCTGCCACCATATCGCTTCCGAATCATGACATCGTGGACCCCGCGCCTGCTTCTCTCGCTATGTGCAAGCGGGTCATAATTTCATCACTTTGACCGGCATCTTTTTCGGTTGCTGAAAGGTCAAAGGGGCAAGGATCTTAAATGAACTGTTTCCGATCAAGCCGCTGGATCATAGAGAGGCCTCAGCGCGCTTCTTGGCCAAGCCACCAATCTTCTCGGCAGCTGCGCCAAGCTTGCGAGGGTCGGCGCCCTGGATGGAGGCTTCGCCGTTGACGGCAACCTGCTTGCTCTCCTTGAAGAAGAGGAAGGTGGGCATGGCGGTGATGCCGTAGGTGCGGGCGACGTCCTGGACGTGGTCGACGTTGACCTTTGCGAACTGGAACTGGTTGGGCACGCTGTGCTGCTCCGAGAGCTGCTCGTACACGGGCTTGATGGCCTTGCAAGGCGGGCACCAGTCGGCGTAGAAGTCGAGAGCGGCGTAGGTGTTGGACTCGAGGAACTCCTTGAGCTCGGCAGATGACGTGATCTCCTTGACCATTTTGATGGATTTTATTTTCCGGGTTTGTGAGGTGTGTTTTCTGTCTGCGCAGCTGAGGCTGTGCTGGGTTTAAAAAAGTCTGGAGTTGACTTGATGAGTTGGTTTATGAGATTTTTGCTTTGGAAAAATGTTGATTCTGCAGATGTGGTTGAATCCAAGGTCTATTAATACGAAATTCGATACCCCTCTTACAAAGGATCTCTACAAGGCTATGGATGATGATGGAATCTTTTTGCTTCCAAATACGAAAGCACGTGACATTGCGCTATTTTCCCCATTTGTGAGCAATTGGCAATTGCCCAACAAGGTGTCTAAGTGGGTGAGTAATCTGTTTTTAAGGCTGAAGCCGCCCAAACTCAGACATTATTAGGTAAGCACAGCCACACATGACGGAATGTGGCGGTGTTGGGCTGTCGCTGGCATTGCCCAAACGGGATTGGGGTGGATGTGACGCAAATGTTGATGTGTAATCGGGTAAAAAAGAAAAGGCGCTACAGGGAGAGTAGGGAGCAGTGGCTAAAACAATTAGACAGCCGCGACAGCTCATATTTCCGAGAGAATTCCGCTGCTTATCTATTACTTGGTTGAGTCGTGGCAAGCGAGGACGTTGGCCCCCAGTCCAGTGGCCGCCCCCCCTGAATGAAGCGGGTCGAGTATCGATAGATGTGTGGGATGGGATGGGATGGGATGGGATAGCCACCACCACCACCACCGCCGCCGAGAGCCAGACTCGGAAGCGAGCCAGACCGGCCGTCCCAATCGCGCATTGGAACACGTGTTGGCTCCTTGGCAGGCAGAGCCGAGGGAGACCGTCGACGGGAGCTGAGGCTAGGTGGCTCAGCGATACCCGAAGGCTCGGACCCGGCGCCCCGGCGCGTCTGACTGTGCTGAGTGTAGAGCCTTGCCTTGTTTGGACGGCAGACGCGTGAATGGGATCGACGACAAAGCGACTGTAGCGACTGCAGCATGACGACAGGCGCCCTCAGACCTAGGGTTAGATAGATAGAGTGGGTGAAGAGTTGTCGGTGACTGCCAAACGCATTGAAAGAGGCGACGCCAGGGGGGCTGCCCCCGCGCTTGGGGAATACGATGGCCTGGTCTAGCCCTAGCGGTGACGGCTCAACTTAATATATCACACATAACTAGCCCTCTGATATCGCCTCACCGTTAATATATTTCTGCGTACTAAGGTGCGGCCAACAGCGTTAGCACGCGGAAGCAGCTCCGATGGGCAAGCCCGTGTGAATGACAGCGGTTGAATACCCGCCATCTAGGTCTGGTGATGCATGCTGACTTTCAAAGCTGTCGGATCGGGAGCTGAGTAGGGTTAGAGTTGCGACCTCGACGTGTTCATGCGAGAAGAGCCCATCGGCCCAATGGCTCCGATCAATAGCGGATTAAGGTATCAGGTGGCATAGCCGCTGAAGCGAGATTCCGTCTGCCGATGCAGTAGCTCGCGTGCCTCGTGCAAGGAACGTGAAGCCGCTGCCGCGCGCCGCCGCCAGCAGCAGAGAGGTCAGTTAGGACGAACGTCTGGGGAGGGCGGAGGGGGGGGGGGGGGGGAAGGGGGGGGGG
>KV875252.1:53460-108836 GCA_001879505.1 Calonectria pseudoreteaudii | reverse complement strand
ACGGGGGGGGGGGGGGGGGGGGGGGGGGGGGGGGCCACCACCGAGCCCAGAAGGGGAGACAGTTTGCTGCGGCACTAAGTGCATTCACCATCCCAAGAGAAGCATGTCCCTGAGTACGGCCCCTGCGCACCCTGCGCACCCTGTCGTAGCCCTCCCAGCTCCGTCGTGTTGTTGAGCCAAATAAAAGTTGTCCTCGCCCCTCCATCTTTCCCGGCTCAGTATCCCTTGTCTCTGCGAGCGTTCATTCTTTTATTTCTGCCAGAGCCTATGCTCCGGAGCTGACGGCCGAAATTGACTCGACAACATCTCACTGGTTTTCAACAACAACATTTTGACGATCACACCCATTCCTTCGTTCGAGGCTCTCAATTCTCCCCCCAAGGCGCTTCCCGCCTGACACCCACCCCACCCCCTGTGAAAATCAGCCAACATGTCAGCCTTCATTATCGAGATATGGACGTGGTACGCAGTGACTTGGTTGGTCGTCATTGCTAGGATGTAATTGCCCCTTTTTTCGGTGTTCTCACTCACACGCCAATCAGCTTTACTAATGCGCAATTTCTAGGTCATCAAGAAGATTGTTGCTGGGCTCTTTCAAGAAGTTGCAGATTGAGGACTATCTCATGCTATTCGCCATGGTCCGTTAGCACTAAAATTCAGGCCCGCGGCCTAAAAAAAAACTACGCGCAGATCAATTTTCTGACCTTGGCATAGGTGACTGATACCATCATCATGGTTGGCATGAATGTTATTTCCCACACCAACAGCAATCTGATTGACCCCAACGACAAGACCGAGCTTACGCCTCAGAGCATTGCTGAGCGTATTGTCGGTTCTAAATGGGTTCTCGGCGTCGAGCAAATGCAAATCATCACCATCTGGACAATCAAGTTTTGTCTCCTAATCATGTACAACCGATTGACGTCAGTTGGTCGGATCCACCGATTTTCCGAGGATGCTCTCTAACACCCGTTTTAGCATGAGTTTGAAGCAGAATTTGGCCGTCAAGATTGTCGCAGGATACGTCGTCGTCGGATTCATTGTCATGGAAGTTCTCTACCTCGGAGTCTGGTGCCGCCCTTTCAACCAGTACTGGGCCGTGCCTCCCAAGAGCTCTCAGTGCTCTGCCGCCACCAACCACCTCATCACCAACGCCGTTCTCAACATCTCATCCGACCTCATGATTATCGCCATCCCGATGCCCCTGTTCCTCAAGTCCCAGCTGCCAACCAAGAGAAAGGTGGTGCTCTGCGGTGTGTTTGCATTGGGCTTCTTCACGGTACGTTGCCCCTCCTAGCGTCGGGCTTAGTCTATCGAGGACCAAGCGGGCGTTGTTTATGCAAACCGTGAGTGAGAGCGCGCGCACTGACACCTGTCGTCTCTAGATCCTTTCAGCCATTCTCAATAAATTTTACAGCTTCAACGAGCCCTTTGGCTCCCAGTGGACCTACTGGTACGTCCGAGAGTCGTCCACGGCCCTCATCACGGCCAACCTCCCCTACACTTGGACGCTGCTGCGCCGCATCTTCAACCTCAAGTCGTTTGCCGGCTACTCCAACAAGCGCTCGACCAACCCTTCGACAGACTTCCAGTCGCGCTTCAGCCGCGGGCCCCGTTCTGCCGCACGGGCTGGCGACAACACCATTCACCGCCTCGACAGCGAGGAGCAGATCAACTCCACCTATGTCATGCCGCTCAAGATCTACCAGCGCCACGATATCGAAATCAGCACGGAGGAGGCCACGCCCGAGGAGCGACGCTCGCCCCCCGGCGGAGGCGCCATCCCCGTCGAGCTGCAGCACGAGAAGGACGCCGGCAGTTCGCGCGACGGGGAGTCGTCGTCCGAACGCTCTGCAGCGGGCGTCGTCAAGGTCTTTCACGGAGTGTAACAGCAACCAACCAACCAACCAAACCAGCGCGCGTCCACAGCGACATGATGACGTCCCGTCTTCGCAGGAGAGGACCGGACCCTAACGACTTTTTGTATTATACCCTTTCGTGTGGATTTTATTTCTTAATGTTTGATGCGTGGCCTCTACAACTTTAGAGCAGGAAGACGCTACGAAAGCCGTAAAAACAAAAAACTACCAATGTACATAGACAAGACACATATAAGTGCACATATGCTGCTGCTAGATCATGAGCTTAGTTAGACATGATCATGATGAGAGCAATCAAATACACGGTCGGCAATATAGTCCGAGTTTCAACATGAAGGAATCGCCCCCACAAGGAATAAGAAAATGTCCACCCTTACTTGACAGCAGCCTTGTTCATCCTTTCGTCAATCTGGCGCCGCCATCGTGGTATTGGGGGGCCCACAGCAGCGCTCACCAAAAGACCGGGGGCCGGGTGGGTTTGGTGTCCGCGACAATTGGGGCCCCCTGCTACAGTTGCGGAGGATTCTTCTGACGAACCCGAGCGCGGGCCGGGTACCAGCAGCGTGTCAAGGGAAAAGGATGAAACCCAGCAACGCCGCGCGCACGGATGGCAGCATCCTACAAGTTTGACAGCAGGAGCTGTCCTCGTCCATCTGCGCTAATTGCGCGGTTGGGTTCGCGTGTGCGCGGAGCATGCTGAAATGTGATTACGGGGGGAGGAGGAGGAGGAGGAGGAGGAGACATGCAGCGTTATCGGGTATGCGGCGCGTTTGTTGTTTCGAACAAGTCCGTTTTCATTTCGCGAACCCGAGGATCCTGCATGTAAATGAGCCTCGGACAATATTGCCGGGGAGAACTGGGGGCCGTCAAACTCAATTCCAGCCCTGGAATCTCAAAGCTTTTCGATAAACTTCACTAGGCAAGCGCTCGGCTATATAGCCGAACGGACATTAATCAGGTGGAAACAAAACAACAGTGCCATGGGGCTGGGTTTAAATGGGGATGAAGTGGATTTCTCCCGAGGACAATTGTCTGAGCGCAACGACAAAGCAGTGGTGGTGAAAGAAAGCACAGGGCGGGTGAAGCCAGAACTATGGTAATTTCCGATAATCTGCATCTCCTATAGCTATACTCAGAATGAAACGCTAACCTAGTCAAATGACGCCAAACTACTGGTACGTGAGCTGCCGGCGTATTACTTCCATTCATGCTCATCCTCAGTCTCTTCCTCACCACCCAATCTTTCAACCTTTTCTTGCAACTGCACAATCGACTGCATCAGTGTCGTTGCAAACGTCCAGGTTTCTGGTGTTCCCTTCCTGAGCCAATCCTGGGCGGGACCGGAAGCGGTTGCCTTGTCCAGGTTGTTGGTCAGCCACGATGAGACCCAAGAGGATATCTTTTTGTCTTCGACAATATCGAGCTTCCCGATAACAATGGTAGCGTCCATGAATTCCTCCACACTGACGGTGCGATCACGCAACCGCTTGATTGCCTCGGAGGAAGCCGAGTCAGCCCTATCGCATACGCTGTTTAGCATCTCTAAACCGAAATCACTGAGGTTGATATGTGAAAAAAAAAAGAAAAAAAAGAAAAAGTAGAGGAGCGTAATTACTTGATAGACTTTGCAAACTTGTACATCTTCAAGAGAAACTTGGCATCTTCGGTTCCAGTTAGGATGCAGTCAGCCCAGCGCCGCACAACGGCGTTGTCGTCTACTCCAAAGGTGGCAGTTCCGAGCAGATGCAATACGGCTCGAAGAATGGCTGGTTCGCAGCCGCGGAAATGAATGCGGCCGCGATTCTTCAACGATTCCGGGACTTGGTCAGGGTACTGGATCCAGTCTTGGAGAACTGGCGAATTCTTCAAGACGGCTCGTGGCGCTCGCACGGGAATTTCATTCTCGCCGGCAAGAAAATAGACCATGTCCCGCGAGGCTGGACTTTTCGGGGGCGTGCCTTTGATGGGCGTGCCTTTGGTGGGCGTGGCCCTCGTGGGCGTGGCTCTTGTCGGTGTACCTCTTGTGCCTCTTGTCGGTGTGCTTTTCGAGGCTGGGCTCTTAGTCGGTGTGCATTTTCGCTTCATGGCTGGTTTCTGCGCTTCCTTGCTGGGCGGTTAGACAGGATGCAATAGACTCTGATAATGAGGGGAAAGAAATGTTCCCCCTTGTTCAAACCAACAAACAGGTGGTGCGAGCAAGCTATTAATGCATGCATGCAAAGATAAAGAGCTGCACCAAATATTGCCACCTGATGCTGCCACTGTCGCACCTCGTTGGGTTACAGTGGCTCCCAAAGAGGCGAGCGAACCAACGTGCTCGAGTGGGTCATGGACAGTTGTTCTCCGCTTCTGGATTGGCTGTTGAATACAGCCTCATATGCGTATCCTCCTCGCAGTTTTGCACTATACTAAGCGTGCCTTGGAAAAGTATATCGCCTTGCATGGCTTTACCGTGGAAAGCATTACGATACTTGCATTTCCGATCTAGAATTATTTTTCGTAGTGGCAGGAAGTGGAGAACGGCCCTGCAGGCGGATACCCATATGCGAACCACCATGCAGGTCTGTTGGCCGACCTATTCTCCTTGCCGCTTTCAATTGGATTCCTTACAAACATGAACCTATTGACTTGTAGCTAGACAAAAAATGATTCAAGTTGGCTGTTCATTCTTGTAGTAGACGCTGGTGAGATGAACCATGAAAGTACCTTTGATATACTCATGAGAGTGACTACAGAGGCATTGCACCCAACATTAGTGACAGTGCCGTTAACTAGACAAGTTGCGTCAAATCTCTGTTCTAGAAATCGGCCTGTTTTCTATCCGTAAATGTTTTGCGCTGGAATGTAAATGCTCCCGAGTGTGGAGTTCGCCCCTAAGATCGGACATACCGTTCTTATATCCGGGATAAGTAATTTGGACGACGGACAGTGGGAAAACCGCATCTGACATCTAAAAACAGTCCAGGGAGAGAAATGGCGCAGTTCAAATTCGTTGCCGTCCAGGCCGGGGATGGAAAATCATCCGGGTTGTCGAAGTCTATCAGAGGCCATGCGATTCGCACAGGTCTACATAAGAGCACACGGCGTTCAAAGGCCAAAGCAGCAATGGGGTCCTCTCGCTTAGAAAGATTTGGGAATCATCTGACGCTCAACTCTGAGACGCAAAGAGGAACAGGAAAACACCAAAGCCAAGACAGACTTGGCATCATTTCGTCTGATACACTGACCCTAGGGAAGGGAACGACAGACGAGTGGTTGGCATCGAACTTGGTTATGGAGGTAGGGTTTTGCTCAAAATACTTGTATGGTGGAACAGATTACGCTAATTCTAGGTTAGAACTCCACTGAACTATATAGCATCGAGTTCATGTGTGCCAGTAACCTGGACCCATTCAATTGCCTCCCGATACCCACAAATTTAGAAGTCGATTACCTGACCAAATACCGTATGTATTGGGTATCTGGGTCCGAGAAACGATCATAAATTAACGTTTATTATTCCCGATAATAGTTCTAGCCAAGTATCACTTCAACTCTGGTCCCTTTGATCGCAAGAACTCATGGTTCTCTTACGCATTGCATAATGCGCCAATGATGCACAGCACTCTTGCGATGACTGCGGTATTGTGGCACGCAGATTATCCAGCTCTAGATTGTTCCATAAGACAAGAGGGAATATACCAAAAGGGCAAGGCCATGAGACAAATCGTATCTCAGCTATCGTCTCCCTGTACCAGGGGTAACCGTGACGAGATGAGCTTTTTGATGTCTGCCATGTCAACATTGGCTCTGACAGAAGTAAGTAGAATTTTTAAGACAACCTTGCTTTTTTCTGACAGGCTTCTAGATCTACGATGATAACTTTGAAGCCGCAGAGACACATCTGAATGCTGTCCATACTATGCTCACTTCACTGGGCGGGTTAGACGATTTCAAAGACGAGTTTGTTCTTTGCAAGTCAATCAATTTGTAAGATTCTGCTATCGTAACCGATTGATTATTACTAAATTGTAGGCTCAGGGCCGACATTCTGGTTGCTATCGCGCTGGGTCGTCCGCTTTTATTCCCACTGCTCCACACTGATCAGACCTTTCTCCCACGACCAATCATAGAGCGCTCTCAAAATCCGCCACTAGATGATTCAATAACTGAGCTGGGCTCGTCGAACACCTTTTGGATCTTTTCCCAACTACGGCAGCTGCTTCTGGCAAGTCAGTCACCAACCGTATCACTGGACATGTTGCGGAATAGGCTAAACTGCGTGGATGCTTCCATCCTGCAACACCTTTATCTGGACTTCCTCTATGGATCTGAGGCTGGCAGACGTTCCTGTGCGCTGGTCCTTGCTACCCAAGTCTTCATGTACGTGGTTTTGCGTCAAGTGCCTCCAAAAAGCCCACTCTTGCGTCGAATGTGCAGCAGACTGCAAACCGCAGTCGGGCTGACTTTGGACACGCGAGAGATCTGGGGAGAGAATCGGGCAGCGTTGCTGTGGGTCACATTTGTTGGCATGCTTGGAACAGGGGAAGAGACAGAAAGTTGTCTAGAGGGGCGGTGGTTTTTAAAGCTTTTCCAATCCACTGTGCGCGGGTTTATGCAAGATGATGTTTTGAAACATGACGCTGTTAGTGCGATACTGTCGACCTTTCTGTGGGACGAGACATCTTGTTGGTCATTACTACAGGCCAGCCATTAAGACATTTTTTCTTTTGATCAGGCCAATAAGGTTTTATGACCAAACATATTGTACAACTCTCATCGTATGCCACCCCTGAAGCTTGGTTCCTGGATCACCCGGTTGAGCCTCTCTCTCACTGGTTTTTTTAGTCAGAATTAAACTATAGACTCCTGGTGGCCTGGTTGAAAAGCACTAGCGACAGCGCCTTTCCGGAATGGGAAACATGTGTGAATAACAACGACAGCACTGTATTCCCAATATGGATCGATCCCCATTTCAAGTCTTCGTATGAGTAGGGGGTTGAGCCCGGATTTTGAGTATAAAATGACAGAGAATGCCGCGTCAATTCTGCAATTAATACAACCAGATCAAGCATTTCATCTCATTCTTCCAATTGTGCGCAGCCTTTCATTCACATAAAACATGACTGGAGAACTCGTGTTGCTGACCGGCGGTACCGGGTTCCTGGGATACGAAATCCTCGTAGACCTCCTAAAGAGCGGTTATCGGGTTCGTGTCGCGGCTCGATCACAGGCCAAGTTCGATCGAATTCTGGCCGGTCCATCCATCTCCGCCTTTGACCCCCCTGCGACGCACTTGATGTCTGCCATAGTGCCTGACATCACGGCTGATGGTGCTTACGATGAGGCTGTACAGGGAGTCGACTTTATCATCCATGCAGCTGCACCTATTCCTTCTGCTGAAGAGAACTCAGCAACTGCGCAAGACGACCTGGAAGATGCCTTCACAAAAGCCTCTGTGCAGGCGAGCTTAGGTATTCTCAAGTCTGCAAGGGAGAAGACCAAGACAGTGAAGCGGATTGTCATGACTAGCTCCACAGTTGCCATTGCTCCTTCAAGAATATTCACTACCGGTATTGGAGAAACTGAGGTTGTACGCGGACCTGAGATCCGCGTGCCTGTTTCTAAGCCACCATTCGACTCGGAGCTTCAGGCGTATTGTGCAGCAAAAACAGCAGCCTTGCATGCGGTAGAAGAACTCGTCAGAGACAACTCCACGACCTTTGACTTGATCTCCATCCTTCCATCCTGGATTTTCGGGAAAGACGAGCTCATGACTAGTACTAAAGACATACGCACCCTGTCTACTAAAGTACTGGTAAATGGCTTGTTGACCGGCAACCAAGGCGTGGCCGCGATCGGAAATGCAGTTCTTTGTTCTGATGTAGCCCGCGCCCACGTCAGAGCATTGGATTTGAGCATCGAGGGGAACCAGTCCTTCCTTTTGAATTCCGATACAAAGTGGGAAGACACGATACCGATCGCAAAGAAATATTTCCCCGAAGCATTTGATTCAGGATTGTTTCGGGATGGTCCTGCGCAGCCCACTATTGAATTGAAATGGGACGCGAGCAAGGTATGTTGTGTCGCATGAAGTGGATGCGGCTTGAACGATTGCTAATGGTGTGTTCTAATAGGTGCGAGATATTCTTGGTATTGAGCTTGCTGGATATGACACCATGGTCAAAGAAGTGGTTGGCCAGTACCTTGAACTTGCGCGAGTAGAGGGAAAATAGCCCTTGAGTGGTGTTGAGGCGCAAGGATTGCGCTCTCGATATCAGCTTGCAGATCCACGCAAAAGTCTCTCACATTTCGCGTCGGGCCCCAAGCCTCTCCATCCAGAATGACTATTTTGATTAGAATACTAGTTTAGTAGTGTGTTATTTTATTTTGTTTATGCTTTCGTCGATGTCACTGCATTTGTTACCCCTTTGCCTGGATTGCTGCGACACTCTTCAAATCAATACTGGGCTGTCTTATTGTGCCCTTTTTTCTTCTGGATATGTTTGAGAGTTACCAGAGGCCAGGTCTATTTTATTATGAGGTAATGAATTCTGGTGGCTCTACCACACAGACCATGACTTCGTTCAAGATTCCCATGACTTATGTCAGCCCCGACTGGATCAGAACCGACTGCGCTCTCTACGATGTGTTACCAAGATAAATTCGGTAGCACGTATGGTTATTATATACCTTTAGCAGCAGAAACCTTATGCTCTTTGTGAATCTCCGCTATCACTCTATTGCAGATGTACATATCGGTTTCCGACTTACCCAAGCACATATGCCCTTGAACCTGGATGTTACACCCGGCGCCCGGCGAATTTGCGGTCATTTATCAATGTGCACATTTGAAGGTGGGTTCATTTTGCATGAGGTGGCGGTCTTAAGGTCACTATTGGACAGATATCTTCACGTGGGCGAGAATTGTTCCATCTAGTGGAATGTGGGTGTATAGCCACGTCATTAAGGATGACAAGACAGCTCTTTTGGCCTGTACAAAGGGTCGGCTATTCCGAAAAAAACATGAGTCACGCGCCAGGGTTTGTATAACTTATTGTTTCCCTGGAACTATGAGTGACAAAGCGTTGGTATTCCTCACCTTCGTTGCACAACATCCACGTTTGTGCCTGACCCCCCGCCGAACCTTGCAACACACATAGACGAATTTAGAAGGTAATAAAATGGTAAGAGATTTGTAGAAAGAATTATTGGGGTAATTTTTGTCAGGCTTTTTCATCACTGTGAGGATTGACGCTGTTGCGGTTTGGTGACGTAGGATCAAGCGAGCTGCATAAGCGCAAGCGGGGAGAAGATCTTGCGGGGAGAAGATCTCAATAAGATATCGTAGGTAAATGCGTGGCCATTAGCAATCTAGAATTTGGCCACGCAAGCCGCTTGGCGCCATGATTTATCCGCCCCAGAGACTTGGCACAGTGTTCTGGCTAAATCAATGGTATACCACCTTCCATTTTCTTTTATTTGAAGGTGGGTTAATGAATGTGTAATGTCGAAGTGGTGGAGCGAAATGGAAAAGGCTGTCGAGACGGGTTGGTGACACTGTGCTGAGGCATCCGAAGGCTCTAGAACCAGAGCTCGGGAAAATTCACCCATATCTGCTTCATCTCAGTGAGCCTAAAGTTCCTTCGTGACGGGGTGCTATCACATCGGTTTCCATGTGATGGCTGTTAAATCCAGCTTGCAGATAACGAACGTTATGTGATGTGGCGCGAACCCTCCAGCATCCATCTCCTTGGACATGGTGTTCTTGGCACATAACCTCCGCCTCTCACCAATATTACTGCCTGGATCGTATGAGGGCAAGATCATGATGTGGCCTTTTTCTTGCGGCCAATTATCCATAACAATTGTGATGCTATGATTGCATCGATGGAATTTTGAGTTAATCCCGGATAAGCTTACATCCTAATGCCACCCAACCACCCCCGCAGGCCCAACCCCAGAACTTGGCACCACACCACTGGCTTGGCGGGATGCGACAATCGTTCGGTCTCGACCGAGCCTGTCTTGGAAAATGTTTCGGTGTTATGGAGCGGTGCTGCGTCACCCTTGTTTCCTAAAAACAGAAAATCCGGGGAAGTAGATCACGCCGGCGAGGTCGATCAACGGCGTGTGAGGAGGTATCTGAGTTTGTGTCTCAGGCGCTTGGCCTGCAGGCGAAAAGTACAAATGGAAAACTTTTTCTCTCCTCATTTCACGCATCGGGAACGATTTTATAAACTTGATTTCTATCTATTCTTTGTGGTGATTGCTCATCAAATAGTCCTGAAGTATCCTTCACACATCAGACATGTCCACAGGTGTTCTTGATGAGAAGCCCAAGGTCGAGGCCAAGGTTGAGCAGCAAGCCTCCCAAGATGAAGACGTTGGAAAGCTGGTTCCAACATACGACAAGGTGGATTATTCTGGCGCGCATGAGAAAACAGATCCCAGGGAGATCGCTCTAGTTAAGAAATTGGACAGATGGATGATGGTATGTTGATTTCACCACTCCACTTGAGATGGATGCTGATTACTCTGGATAGCCGATGCTATGGAGTATGTATTGGCTTAATTATCTCGATCGGAACGCCATTGCCCTTGCGCGACTCAATAACCTGGAAGAAGACCTTAACCTTACGGGAACACGTAAGTGTTTAATACCCAATCCCTGGCATCGAGAAGTATGCCATTGATCATAGTATATGTCAGAGTATCAAACGTGTGTTTCGATTCTATTTGTTGGCTACATCATCGGCCAAGTACCTTCCAACATGTTTCTTACTAGAACTCGCCCAAGCAAATACATGGTATACTCCCCAATCCCATCTCGTTTTCTGGAACAGATGGTTAATCGGAATAGGGTATTATGATGATGCTATGGGCTATTGTCAGCGCCCTCACTGCTGCATCTAAAAACTTTACCGGTCTCCTGCTGACTCGCTTTTTCCTCGGTGTGACTGAGGCACCTTACTACCCTGGCGCTGTCTATCTTTTGTCCATCTTCTACACCCGGAAGGAAGTTGCGACGAGAATTGCAATCTTATACACTGGAAACATTCTCGCAACAGCATTTGCTGGCCTCATTGCCGCGGGCATCTATCATGGCATGGACGGCGCGGGTGGCTTGGCTGGATGGAAGTGGCTTTTTATTCTTCAAGGCGCCGTAACATTCGTCATTGCCTTAGTCGGATACTTTGTCCTCCCCGATTTCCCGCTTACTACGAAATGGTTGAAGCAAGAGGAACGGGAGCTTGCCTACAATCGCATGGAGCTCGACACAGTCGCTAACAGTGGCGAGACCAGCACGAGGAAGGGGCTCAAGCAAGCATCCAAGGATCCCATGGTTTGGATCTTCTGCATGATGGCGCATATGCACCTGGCTGCAAACGGGTTCAAGAATTTTGTGAGAGGATATCCTGGTTTTTCGACGCGCATGTGCTGATACTCTGCAGTTACCCACTGTCGTTGAGACGCTGGGTTTTAATACAACCATCACCTTGGTTCTTACGTGTCCTCCCTACTTGATTGCTGGAGCTGTTACAATTCTCGTGTCTTGGTCGTCTGGAAAGTTCAATGAACGGACTTGGCACATCACTATTTCCAAGACTGTGGCAGTGATCGGATTCGCCTCCGCGGCGGCGACACTTGACGTTGCAGGAAGGTACGTGGCCATGGTTATTTTCACCATTGGAACATATGGCGTGAATAGTTTGATTCTTGGCTGGTGCGGATCTGTTTGTGGACAGACGAAAGAGAAGAAGGCGGCATCCATTGGCATGGTAACCATGGTGATGAACATTAGCTTCATATGGACGCCGTATCTCTGGCCAAAGAGTGACGAGCCGCGGTATGCCATTGCCATGGCAAGTAGTGCGGCCTTTAGCATTGCCACCGCTGCCCTGGCATGGCTGGGACGATTCATCATGATACGCCGGAACCGAAAGCTGCGGGCGAACAGTGATGAGACTACTGTATTCTACGTGTACTAAATTGGCAGCCTCTGATTACCAATCAACTGATTCTGAGTCAAAATTGCTGCAAATGTCTCTTATTAAACAAGTGCAAGGCCCTTCTCACATCCTCGCACGTAGGAATTTGAAGAGGGAGAGAGTGGTTGGTAAACTGCACCCGAATTGATTGCGCTCTTTGCGAAGCACGAGACATTAACAGGGCGACGACTCTAGCGAAACATTGCCAGTGGATTAGTGAGCCAGCGGTGGCGAGCCCTGCTATAAATATGAATCCAGCGGGTATTTTGGGGGCTGTTCTGAAGTTCATGCCGCTGGAAATCGTCACCCGGCGTCCTGGTAAAACGCGGGGGAGATTGGCCGTGCATAGAACCGACAGCACGGGACCAGTAAACCAGGGATTTGCGGCACAGCTGAGCGCAAGATGGGTCTATTTGTTCTAGATGAGTAGGACAACTGTCCTGTGAAACTTGATGATTGATCAATGTTTGCTTTTTGCAGCTCGCCTCAGCTGAGTCGCTTTCCGCACAAAAACATGCGATGCAGGCCGTGTCGGATCATGCTGACTAGCTAGTCTGGGCCCGGACGCGATGCTCCCCATCATACCATCATATCATTTTTTTGTACGATATTTCTAGTTGTATGGCGGATTAGTTTCTGCTACTTTATTCCGTATGGATTCTTGCGCTGCCTTCGCAGGCCATTGTCCCGTTGTCAGCAGAACTAGTTCGGATAACCGTTGGAGTCGTCGGTCGGCATTCCCACGCCCTAGGCCAGGAAAATACGCTTGCCAAACTATAAATCCGATACCGAGAACAAATATAGTTTGATTCGGGGACCCAGAAAGGGCGTTCCGCAATAAACATGCTGATTGATTGCCCCGAGACGACCCAAATGGGTTAGTGCTGGCCCAGATCTGTTGGACGCCATTTTGCCATCAACGACCGAGCTTAGGATGCGGGGAAATTAAAGCGTTGACCACTGAAGAGCGGAAGAGATTTTCCATACTATTTTGAAATCTAGCCGATGTACCGTGGGCATTCAGCCAGCTTACCCATGCAAGGTACATTGGCAGTGGCGTAATGATATCTCATATCCTTCAGCTTGGATAACAGGCTCCAATGAGACACAGCAGCGTGCACAGTTGTATTTTGTGCTTTGAATTATGCAGATACAACTCTCGAAAGAGCTTGTTGCAGGGCGCAATGTCGGAGATCAACATTAAAAATGTTCAGCACATGTTGCAGTCGTTTTCTAAATGGGATTCGTTGCTTGTCGCTCTAAATTCCTAGACTCCCCCCTAGATTCGGCAATGCCAACAATCGCCTTTTTTTCATCAAGAAAAAGCCATTGAGAAACAGCCAGGTCTAGAACATGCGCCATCTTTTCAGCTAACTCGTCTTCCCGAGGTGCACCGTTTCAAGTCATCCTCTCTGCCGGATCACAGATTTCCCCACACCATCTGCGTACCCCCTTGTGCCAGATCTCCCCCAGAATCTGGCCGCTGCCAAATCCCAAGGACCCCTTTTCCGGGGTAACATGTTCCATGCTCCCCACTTCATCAAGAAGCCATACTGGGACCCTATAAGACGAAGGCGTTTCGGCCAACAGCAGCTCATTTGTCACAATTCAGTCCTTGCCAGCCTGGCACCCGATTTTCCAAATATTTTGACAAAAGGGACTGACTGTGTGGTTACGATGACGCCCGAGACAGGTTCAGGTGCTGATGAAAAGGAAATTCAGGCCTCGCACCTCGAACGGGGTGAGGGTGTCCTTGAGAGAGACGGCGATGGCGAAGCCAAGAAGGTTGTCCATGCTGATGGCACCGTCGACTATCTTGATGCCAAGGCCGTGGGTGGAGACTATGATGAGATGCCAACGGGATACTTTCGAAGTCCTCAATTTATCGGAACAGTGACTGTAAGTCGGCTTCACTTTGCTTATTGTCTGCATGTCAAACGCTGATGCACGGATAGGCTCAATGTCTGGGAAGTATCTGCGCATACATGGGATGGGTTCTGCCGGCGAACACTTTGTAAGTTGTCAAAACACTCAAAATCGGACTTTCACGCCTAACGGGCTTTTTTCAGGTCTCTCATCAACCAGGACATTGGTCCCTCGCCGAATATCAACTGGGTGGCTACCATGTGGACCATGGGCAGCTCGATCGGCTTTCTCCTCTTCGGTCGACTTTCGGACATGTACGGTCGAAAATGGATGGTTCTCGGTTGCACCGTCCTGGGCCTCATCGGCTGCATCATTGGATCCTGCGCCAAGAGCGTCGAGATGCTCATTGCCGCCAACGTGTGCAACGGCATCGCCGCGGCTGGCCAGCTGTCCTTTGGAACTGTGCTCGGAGAGTTGGTCCCCAATAAATGGAGAGGGCCCATCACCTCGCTGGTGTTCTTCTCGTCCCTACCCTTTGCCGTGTTCGGGCCCATCATCGCGCGAGCCTTCTACGAAAACACAGCCGCTCGTTGGCGCTGGAGCTACTACATTGGCGATATCCTCGGAGCTTTGTCGCTCGCCTTGTACTGGTTCTTCTATCACCCGCCCGGTTTTAGCCAGCTCCACGTCCACGGAAAGTCCAAGTGGGAGATGACCAAGGACTTGGATTTCATCGGAATTTTCCTGTACATTTCCGGATGCGTTCTTTTCCTCATCGGCCTCTCTTGGGGAGGAACTCAGTACCCTTGGGATAGCGCGCAAACGCTCTGCACTCTCCTAATTGGTGTTGGTACTATTGCCGCATTCGTTGTTTACGGTTTGTACATCATTTTTGGATTGATAATTCTATACTAATCATTTTTGCAGAGAGCTTTTTCTGCAAAACCACGCCCTTGATGCCGCCGAGAATGTTCAAGAATGTTGGCTTTGTTGCAATCACGACCATTGCCACTCTCGGAGCAATGGTTTACTACTCTCTAACGGTGCTGTGGCCGACCATCATCAGTTCGGTCTACACCTCGGACGTCACCGCTGTTGGCTGGCAGAGCTCCGTGGTCGGTGGTGGTATTCTTCTCGGACAACTCATTGCTGGTATTTTCATCTCGTACGTGCCCAAGGTCAAGTTCCAATGCATCATCGCATCAAGCATCGCCTTCGCATTCATGACTTCACTGAGCACCATCTCTGCCGATCGCTGGGCGGCCACCATCGCCTTCGGCGTCGTTGCCCTGTCCTCCATTGGATTTGTTGAGAACATTTCCTTCCCTGGCGTCACATTGCTCTGGGAACCTCAAGATATCGGGTTGGCCACGGGCGTTCTCGGCTCGATCCGTGGCTTTGGCGGTGCCATTGCCCAGGCTCTCTACACCTCGGTTCTGAACAACGAGCTGGCCAAGAACATCCCCAAGAAGGTGGTTCCTGCAGCATTAAGTGCCGGCCTTCCCCAGTCTTCGGTCGAGCAGCTGATCGCGGCAGCAAAAGCTGGCGACTTTTCAACGGTGCCAGGAATGACGAGCTCCATCCTGAGCGCAGCCAGCCTTGGTCTCAGAGATTCGTATATTGCATCTTTCAAAATCGTCTTTTACACCACCATTCCATTTTCTTTCATTCTTTGGTCTTCGTCATTTTTGGTGCCGAACATGGAGAAGTTTTTGGGTAATAACGTTGCCAAGAAACTTCAGCGAAAGGATGCAAGCCGCTAGGATTATAAGGTGAAAGAGGGTTGAGAGGATTATTATTTATGTACGATTATATCTGGAATAGCTACCAGAAAACATGATTCAAGCCGGTCATTTCCAGGCTCTAAATTCTTCACCAGTCTACTCGGTCTTTGTCTTCTTCTTGTTCTTTGGTACTCTGACAAGCCAGTACAATCCCAAGGCACCAGCAACGTTGGCAAAGATGTAAACCCACATGAGGCCAAAATTCCGCCATCTGTCACCATAGTCTGCACCAGCCGTAGCCAGAAAAGCATTCGTGTCACCAATAGAGCAGTAGGTACATGTGCTCGTCTGGCTCGGATCAAGCAGGTAGCCACCAGCTGCACTGATGTATGACTTCATGTATTCTTGACAGGTCTGTCCATCCGGAGGAGAGAAAGTGACGTACTCGTTTGCCGCGCAAGTGACTTCTGTATTGGCAAGCGCTGTCGAAAGCATACCGGAAACGAGATATGTAAATGGGCTCACGCGGTACATGAAGATCCAGAAATGAGGCATGCTGTCCGGTCTTGCCAGGACACCACAGAAAATCAGACACATCATGAACAGCAAGTTAGCAATGTTGCCTCCGTTCTCGGCTGACTCGCAGCCGGCAATAATGAAGTCGGTAAAAGTGCAGGTGAAGAGCATAAATGTCAAGATGAGTAAAAACATGAGGGCGCCTCGTTCTGCGGTCGCATCCGTCTCCGTTGCGTTGTGGTACAGCCCGATGGGGTAATACCAGCAGAAGAAAATGATGGCTGCCATCAACGTATTCCAAGGCAGCTCCACAATGATTTGGCTCAGCATGAAGGCTTTCCAGCCGTACGTCTTTGAAGGACGCTCTCGGACTTCGTACAGATCTCTCTGAATGACAAAGTGCGGCATCGTCTGCTGAACCATTTGGCCAAAGACGGTCAGGACCTGGAAAATGGCAAACATCTGGTTCTGCAATCCCTGCACCGTCCTCGGCGACTGATAAAAGACGAAGCCGACAAACAGCGCGATGATCAAACATAGTGAAATTTTGGAGTAAATGTATGATGGCGTGCGCCAGTACTGCTGGAAAACACGTATGGTGACGTTTGTAAGCTGGACACTGAAGGGTGCTGCAAACTCATCGAAAGAAGTCGGATCCTCATCTTGAGCAGTCGAGTTTGCCGAATGAGTCTTGAGTCGTACGAGCTCCTGCTGTACCTCGCTGAATTCCGCAGAGTCCTTCCAGTTCTGCGGCCAATCTTGTTCAGTGGATGATCCTGGCGCGGCACCGATGACCTCAAGCATCCACTCGGCAGGGTTGGCTCCTGGCGGGCACTTTGGTGCGCCCTTGGTCTCAAAATACTCAATCATGGTTCTGGAGCTTTCGCCCACATCACCGAAATAGACAGTCTTGCCGCCCTTGGCCAAGAACAAAAGCCGATCAAAGCGCTGGAAAAGAATGGCAGAGGGCTGATGGATCGTACACAAGATTGCCTGGCCACTTCGGGCTAGCTTCTCAAGTAGATCCAGGATAGACCAGGATGTCTGAGAGTCTAATCCAGATGTAGGTTCATCGACAAACAAGAGAACAGGGGGCTTGGCGGCTAGCTCAACTCCGATGGTCAGTCGTTTACGCTGCTCGACATTCAAACCCTCGCCAAGGATACCAATAACGGCCTCGGAGTATTCTTGCATGTCAAGCATTTTGATTACCTCATCAACATAGGCAAGCTTTTCCTCCTTGGGGATATGCGCAGGTTGGCGCATCATCGCCGAGAAGTTCAACGCTTCACGGACCGTTGTAGTGGAGAGGTGCAAATCTTGCTGCTGCACATATCCCGTCTTTCTCTGGAAAGAAGCGTCTCGGAGGTTGTCATCAACAAGAATTTCTCCGCTGATAACACCCATGCTCGTACGATCAGCCAAGCAATCCAACAACGTGGTTTTACCCGCTCCTGAAACGCCCTATCACAGAATATCAGCATTGCGTCTGATTTGCGAGAAGAAAAAGAAAACAAAAAAACCAAGACTCACCATCAATGCAGTCATTGTACCAGGTTTCACCCAACCAGCAACATGATCCAAAATACGCCTGGGCTCGCCCTTGATCTTGACATCATAGCACACATTGTTCCAGTGGAAAACGCTTGTTGACCTTTGAATGTTGGCATTGTGAACATCCGCGTTGCCGGGCTTCTCGGTCACCGCTGTGCGACCAGCAATCTTCTCATTCGACTCGAGGTCATTCACGGTCGAAACAGTCCCTCGGTGGTGTCCGCGGCGGAAGACCAGAACCTCTCCCTTTGACTTCTTTGCGCTGACAATCTCCGCAAACCCCATGTAGGTGCAGAGGAAGAAGATGGCAAAGGCGATGACGATTCCGACGTTGCGCCACTTGTGGGCGTGGTAGTACTTGAATGCCGAGTTGATGTATGCATCTCCATCGACAACGCTGCTGCCCGCAACGGATCCAACGGCTGAGCAGACGCGGTTCTCCGAGGTGATGTTTGCATACTGGGACATGCCCATGCTCGGAATGAACTGCGAGCACTGAAACTCCCGGTTGTGAAACTCGTTGACCATGAGCGACTCGAAGGCGTATGCGAGCGGGTTGACGTAGTTTATCCAGCGGCACCAGTCCAGCATGTAAGAAATGGGAATGACGAAGCCCGTGAAAGTGACGAGGGCGAGAATGAGAAGCGCAGCCGGGACCATGGCCTGCGACAGGGTTCTCGAGGCAGAGGCAATGGTTCGGAAAATCATGGACATGCAAATGGTGGTGATGTACGTCAACAGCAGGAAAAAGAAGAAGGATCCTGGTTCTCGGCGGAGGTTTGTCATAAAATAGAGCGTTAGATTATATGTGAAGGCATTCAGCGTCTTGTACGGCAGATCGCACAGCATGGATGCGATCGCCTCCGTTGACGGGTGATATAGCGCATATCGGTCATGTTTTTCTACAATCGGCCGTTGGGCATACAGAGTTAGAATCTAATGAATTGTTAGCTTTCAGAAATCTTTACACAACTCTCTCTCTCTGTCTGTCGCTGTCTTTTTTTTTCTCTCTCTTGATATTACACATATATATATATATTTCCAGGGTACACTCACCTCAAGAGCACTAGAAAAGGCATTGGACAGGCATGCCATAAACAGCAAAGCACCACGCTGGTAAAAGCTCCCTGTGGTCTGCTCAAGATTGTAAAAGACGCTACCGACGATCAGGGCCATGAAGAAGTTTCCAAAGAGCATCGACAGGGTAAGGGTCGGGTCCGAGACCAATCTGCGGAACCCTCTCCACACGTTGAGATCAATCTGCTGCATGTAGCTCAAGGTGTACGGGCTCTTTGCCCGCTGGGCCTTGGCCTGGGTCGCCCGCTTGATTGCTCGGAACTCTTCGGCAGAGCTACCTCCAATTGGGTTTGTGACCTTGTAGGTTTCAATGTCGCGCTGCAAATTGGCGTACAGGGTGGAGCTCCGCCAAGCTTTGGCAAACTCGTCTGGGGTCCGCGGAGCTCGGCCTTCGTAACCCTTGCGCACGATTCGTTCGGTGGGGCTCGTCATTGACGTCAGGAAGTCTGGCGTCGTTTGCCGTGCTGGACATTCGAAGCCCAAGTCGACAAAGTACTGCTTCGCTGAGGTCGTGGGCCCAAAGAAAATCTGTCGACCTTCGTAGAGAACCAGGGCCTTGTCGAATGCATCATACGCGGACTGGGGTGCTTGGTAGATGGACACAAAGGCGGACGTGTTGAACATTTCCGTCTGCAGGCGAAGCGTTTTACAAAACTCTACTGCGTTTGCCGAGTCAAGACCTCTGGTGCTGTTGTCCCAGCACTGCAAGGGGGCACCGCTCAGCGACGCCTCGGCGATAGTCACTCTCTTTCTCTCGCCGCCCGAAACACCGCGCACGTATTCGTTTCCCACGCGGGTGTTGATGGTGTGGCTGATGCCAAACATGGCCATGACGACATCGCGCAGATGGTTGGCAAAGGTGTGCTTGTCAATGCCGCCGGGGATTTGTCGAGGGGCTCTTGCGTTTGCAGCAAAAGTCAAGGTGTCCCCCACGGTGAGTTGGGGAAAATGCACATCCACCTCGGCCGTGTAAATGGCCTCGCCACGATGCTGAGTGTGCATTTCCTCCGCCGATATGCCTAGAAGCAAGGGGTATGCCTGTTAGCGCCATGCCGCTAGGGACGATCTGAGTCAGAAATTCCCGACACGTTTAACTTTACCTTGGTAGTTGAAATACGAGTCGTCATTTACGTAGATGCCATTCGTCTCCCCAGCAATCGTCTTGAGAAAAGTCGAGCAGCCCGATCCTGGAGGGCCCAGGACGACGAGCATCTCTCCATCACGGACGAGGCCGTCAAAGTCTCGTAGAATGTCGATCCTAGTCTTTCCGTAGCCGAGAAGCTGGCGGGGCATGGATGCTATCTCGAGCCAAATGTTGGCCACATCCTTCTGGAAGTCGGTGGGCTGCCCGTAGCCGAATACGTTGAGGTTCTGGAAGCAAACGCCGGCCTTCCGCGACGTGAGGCCGTTTTCGGAAAGAAGACGGACTACGGCCTTGGCCCACGCTATAGCTCTAAAGTTGTCGCTCCGCGGGTTCAGCGGGCTGTCGTCGTCTGCTGTAAATGGATTACCCTCGATGTTCGAGTAGTGGCTCTGGTGGGTATACTGTCGGGCCAAGTCCCGAACAATGCTTGCGCGCCGCTCCTGCTCAGAGTCTTCATCTTCCTCAGGCTCAGGGTTCAACCCAGGAGAGGCTTTATCGCTATCGTAAGCGGCGACAGAGCCACCCGAGGTGCTTGTATCGTGTGGAGTAGACCCGTCCTTGACAGCCGTTGGCGCATCAGAGTCGTCTAGCAACGCGCCTACAGGTTGATCCAACACGCTTGGACCCGCGCCTTGGGAATCTTCATTGGGCCGGGCCATAGCGTTGATGCGGTTCCCGAGTGCTCGGGGCGCGATTACGCTAGGCTACTAAACAAGCTTCGAGCTCGAGCACTATCTCGGAGTGGGCCGTCCCCGTCCTGTCCGTGAAGCCAAGATGCAGTGGACGGGTAGATAAGATATTGTAGGACAAATACGATATGTTTCAAAGAAGTAAAACAGTCAAGAGTTAGTTTGGACGGACAGGGATTAAAAGTGGCGTGACTGGTCAATGAATAGCTGAACAAGACGTATGGATGCTACAGACAGGTCCTAACCAAGGTCTTATGCAACGCAGGCGTGGACGCTGTGCCGTATATGAGGCCTCGAAACATAACATGTTCATGGCAAGACATGCGGGGGATTTCGACTTCTCGGAGAGTCAGCGGTGATACGGCTTTCTTCAAGACTCCGACATGTTCCAGGGACGAGGTCCGAAAGAGGCCCGGAGACGAGTGTGTGTGGGGGCCTTCGGGAGATGGGTCCATCCCGACACCCCGGAGGGCTGGCTCATCTCGCCCACTGACGGCAGCATGTTGCTCCAACCCTGGTGTAAGCCAGCCCTGGTCTCGTGCACGGTGGCCCATCGCTGGGGCTGCAGCTAGGACGCCTTTCCAGGGAGCCACACCAGAGCCACAAACGCCATGGACTTGCGGGGAGCCGTCTTAGACGTCCATATGAAATTTATATCCCACCTTTTTTCCTAAGCGTCATGATCTAGCCGCGTATTTTATTTTTTAACCGATAAGCAAATACACAAAAATGTCATCAGTGCAAGCGAGCGAGGAAAACCGGGTGACCAAGTCGTCATCGTTGTCGTCTTCGACTTCGTCGCGTCAAGCCAAGAAAACGGCCAGGGTGTTGGCCTGTGTCTTATGCCAGCAGCGAA
This sequence comes from Calonectria pseudoreteaudii, assembly GCA_001879505.1. Taxonomy (NCBI): domain Eukaryota; kingdom Fungi; phylum Ascomycota; class Sordariomycetes; order Hypocreales; family Nectriaceae; genus Calonectria; species Calonectria pseudoreteaudii. Next base: position 87,559 of record KV875252.1, on the reverse strand, counting down.
AGAAGAAGTGCGACCGCCGGAGCCCATGTTCAAATTGCATCAAGGTGAGTTATCGCGAAGCGAGCACGTCGAATAACACACAAGGTGGAGATGCTTACCCTGCGTAATAGTTGAAGGCAGTCTGCATTCCAAGTACGCCAGCTCCTCCACGAAAGCGAAGACGACCAAACCAGGACTTGCTTGAGAGGCTCGCAAGATGCGAAGCCTTGCTCAAACACTGCACATGTATTCCTCAACCGCTGTGCGACAAACTGTTCTCTGAGCAATCATCAGTAACGCCTCCCGAGTCACCGGAGGCGGAAGAAGCTTCCAGTCCCAACACGGATGCCACGACCCCGAAGTGAAAGGCTGCCGAAGGATCTGGCTTACACGGCCAGGATTTTGAGCGAATTTGAGTCCATTTTTTTTTTCTTTCTTGCACGTCTCAGCTCTCTCTGATTTCAATTACTACTATTATCACCACCATTCTTCTTGACCATACTAGGGGGGGGCTCGGACGGGGAGCCAGATAGGCGACAGTTGAGGTTTGATACCCACACCCGCATAATCGGCTCAAGTGAACAAAATACTCGGGGCATCTATTGGCATATTCAGGAGTGAGAGGTTAATTGGAGGCGTTTTTCGGGTTTGCTTTTTTTCTATGACTTGGTTTTACGATACCCTCGCGGACCCGCATCAAAATCCTTACAATTCCTCCCCGAAAGCAAGGCACGTTTGATGGTATGCCGGATATTAATACGAAAATTTGTAAAGAGAAAAAAAAAAAAGAAAAACATTGCAAAGTCAATTCAGCATTTTCATCATTTGCCATTGCTGCGAGACACAATAATTCTACTTGACTTGGATCGACTACCATAAATTCACAGGACTCGGGCGAAATGCATTGGGGGCCTCGATGCCTTTTCGAAGAATGCGTGGAATTGGACCCGACTGATTTTCTGGGGATGCAGAGGTCCTCGGAGAGATCTGCCCTCTTTCGGATCCCTGTCCGTTGCGCATTGGTGTGGCGGACTGAGTAACCATGGCTAAATTGCAGCCAATGACCCAGTACGCTCCTTGACCCTGTGCGCCGCAACCCCGCCCAAGTGACGACTTTAGCAGCTTGGCGATCCAACCCAAATGCCGTGGAGTGGTTAGTGGCGCGACGAACCGGGCTCGACCACGAGACTCAGCCAGGTCGACACCAAGGGTCAGGCCACTCGATGGGTTGCATCGAGTGTCCTGAGCAGGGTCCTACAGCCAGTGTAAGGCAGCATGGCGGAATAAAATAAATAAGCATTAAGCCCCGAAAACCCTTGGATCAACCCGAGACGCCGTCAAGGCCAGGGCATGAATCCGAAAAAGGCATTTCGGATCCGAACAATGCGCAAATGACCATGGGGGCGGCCAAGAAACACCACCACCTCACCTACCCGCTCCATCGCACGTCAGCCACTTTCGTAGGTCAACAGCAGGTCAGAGCTTGATGAATAAACAATTGCTCCATCACGATCGAGTTCATGCAGGCCGAAAGACACATGGAACCCGCGGAACAGCCCAGGATCAGGGTGGTTCAGCATCGCGGCTGGGCATCAGGCAAGGTCAGAGAATGATGACCCCCGAAACGGCAGAAAGTCACCAGGAGCTTAGCGGCGGCTAAAAAAACCTTTCCCGGAAAATGGGCGATGCAATGGGTCCTTAGGGCTGGGTCCGTCTGCAACACGGGCTCCTCCTGGTCCCCGAACCCGTCGTCATCCCGGCGACACACGCCATGACCTTGGTCACGACAAAGGCGATTGTTCCCAATCGCGAGTCCAAGGAAAGAAAAATGCAAAAAAAGATTGTCCGATGCGGTTTGTGTGGATCGAACACACGACCTTCAGATCTTCAGTCTGACGCTCTCTGTCAGTGAAGGTTAGTTTTGTGTGCCTCAGATGTGGATTCGTGTGATAACATACCCCAACTGAGCTAAACCCGCTTTGTGGTGACGGCCATGGCGTTTCACTGCATCAAATTGGGTTCGGATCCCGGAGTCAGCCGACGATCTGTGCAGGCCACGCACAAGCAATTATTTCACAGGCTACAATCCAATTTATTTACAGGAACCCCGATTGACACGCAATCTCATCCAGCAGTCGGTGCGTCTTTAACGCCTGCGCAAATGTCGCCAGCTTGCTTGCATCCCCCGCCGCGTGTGCTTCGTAGATCCTAGCCGTGTTGGCACCAGGAAAGGCAATGCCCGCGATATGCTCCAAATCGCCCTCTTCCTCGCCAAATTCAAACGTATGTACTTCAGCAGAGTCAGAGGTCTTGAGTGACACTTTTCTTCCTGACTTGGCAAACTGGAGCAAGGACTCAGGAATCGTTACTTCTACCTCTCCCTTGGTTCCCGTGATTAACCAGCGTAGACCCAACCCATCAATCGCTTTGGGTGTCTTGCGCTGAGTGACACTGACACATGCCCCGTTCTTTAAAGTTCCATGCACGAAAATATGATCTGGGGCCGTTCGAGGGTATTCAGGATTGACAGTCTCTCCTGTTGCCGTGTCAAGAATTTTCACTGTTCGGTTATGGGTCTTTAGGGTAACCTGAACCGAGTCGAAGTCTCCTAGCACATGGGTAAAGGTATCCAAAACTATAGCCAGGTCAGAACAACGTTTACCCTATAGGTTAGGGGCAGTACTCACAGTGTCCGAAGAAAATATAAAATTCGTTGCCCCCGCTTTTCATATCAAGGAGATACTCTCCTCCAGTGGTCCCGAGGTCCGCGGGAATGACACTAGAACAGATCGAGGCAATCGAGCTTGTGACAGTTCCGATCGATGAGGTCACAAGTTCTACCGTCTTTGCAATCAAAGGATCCGCTCTTAGCTGCAATCCAACGGCCGCTTTAATCCCCACCGTCTCAGCCAACTTGACAAGCTGCTCACTCTCCGCCAGCGATGCTCCAAGGGGCCACTCAACAAAGATGTCCTTTTTCGACTCAATAGCAGGTTTCGACAGCTGAAGATGCTTATCAACACGAACAGACACAGAAATCAAATCGATGTGGGGGTCTTTTGCCAGATCGTCAGGGCTGCCATACGCCTTGACGTGGGGCCCCAGCTTGTGAAAGTCTATTGCCCTTTGGGCCGACTCGACGGAGGAGTTGCACACAGCCACAAGTTCGTAATGTGGCGAAGCGAGAATAGGTCTTAGATGAGACACAACACCCCATTGACCAAGGGAGCCGTAGGGCTCATCAATTGGAGCGAGGCCAATCAAACCAACTCGAATGGGAGCCATGGACACTGTTCTATTTGGTAAATGAAGAAGAAAAGAAATTGAATGAAAACAAAACCCTGGATACAAAATTTTCGATCTTTTAATTAACACGTTAAATTTGTAGCTGCTGTTTTCAATCCGTGCAACTGAGATCGTCAAATCCATTTTTGGTGCTAAACACCAAAGCGCCTGACAAATCACGCTAGCTCGTCCCCATAACGTTATCCGTTCCCGAGTTCATAACGTTAACCCTAATATTCGCTTAGCAATATCCTAGTTTCAGTTAAGCTAGCGGTAGCGCGCATGAGCATTCCCTCAGTTGACCATCTTCATCGTGGAGCCGCTGATTAATTCGTCCAAGTGAAACCGGCGGGCTGTTAAAGCTTCAGACAAGACATTCTATCCGACTGCGCGCGCGGCTGTTCCACAAGCCTGCGACCGATGCTCCAAGTTCATCACGACCCGTGTCTTAGCGGCATGGCTTGGAAAAGCGGCACGCCCAACTCCACCAGCTAGCTTCCGCCGACTTTGTCGTGGACTAATGGAATTGCGACGTCAACAGAAAGCGCTGGGATGATGAGGCGCCATCTTAGATGGCGAGGACATTGCCGCGCGCGAACTGAGCAGGGTTGAGCCTCATCGTACATCCAGCCTCAGACATTCGGGCAGATTTCTCGTAAGCAAATCACCACTCAGTGAGTTGTATTGTTTTCGCACTGAGACATGCCTTGGTAATCACATTTTTGCTCTCTTTTCTCGGCTTTACATGATAGACAATCACATTGCGTATAAATAATCACCTCAAGGGCTGAGAAAACCGATCCTCATCACATCATCTCTATCTTACTGACTCATTATTTGACTTTCCAACAAATACCGTTCGACCTCCAACAATACAACACCATGGGATCCGTCGCAAACTCAGTTTACAAGGTCGGCGTTATTGTCGGCAGTGTCCGCGCCAAGCGTGCCGGCCCGCAAATCGCCGGTTTCATCCACGAGAGCTTGAAACAGTCCACCGGCAACTCTGCAGACTTCAGCTTTGAATTAGTTGATGTCAGCACATTCAACCTGTCGCTTTATGGCGAGGAAGGCGTCCCCAAAATGATTGCCGATGTTGATGGCTACTCCCAGGAGACCACCAAGACCTGGTCCCGCAAAATCTCCAGCCTCGATGCCTTTGTGTTCGTTACGCCTGAATACAACTATGGAATCCCCGCCGGCTTGAAGAACTGCATCGATTCGCTTTACAACGAGTGGAAGGGGAAGCCCGCCATGGTTGTCAGCTACGGAGGAGCTGGCGGAAAGTCGGCCTGGAACCAACTCGCCAAATCGGTCCTTACCGATGCCCTCGAGATGCGCGTCGCCACTGGCGCTGTTAATCTCGTGTTCCCCCAGGAGAACAACTTTTTTATTCGCGCCGCTACTGGTCAGGAGCTGGGCCTGAATGAGGCGGATAGTGCTGTTTGGAAGGACCAGAAAGCCGCTATTGAGAGTGCCTGGCAGGAGGTTGCGGGATTACTCAAGGCCTGAAATTATGTAGGGGACAGGTTTTAATATGTAGCTCATTGCGTGGCCCCTCATTGCGTACAATAGATTTATTCATCTGAACCCTGTCACTTCCCAAGAGAATATTCCTTCGTTGGATCTGATCCAAGATATCGCTATTGATCGAAGCAGTAAATGAAACCAGTTATTAGCTCTGAGTACCCGCCTACTTTTCTGATTAAACTACCTACAAGACCCACCGGTTGAGAGGCTGGATGAGACCTAGGTTTGAACCATTGTAATCTAACACCGCATAAGGCCTGAACAGAAATTCTGTAGACATCTAAGATGGAACAAAACAAAACTCGGAGCCGCTCGCAATTGTGAGTCACAATTCTGGACTTCATTATTAAATTTGCAGAGGCCGCAGGTTCCAAATTTGATGTGTAGAAGCGGCGCATATTGTCATGTTAAGCAACAGCTTGGGTTGCATCTTACAGAGTTGAAATAGAGGCTGATTGCGCGGCGGATGTATTTTGATTCATCATCAAGTCAAGTGATGTAGTCGCTTATTCAGATATCACCCATGCAATGGCAAGGCAGTTTCCAGCTTGTCTTCTAAGTGCCATTGAAATTCACCGGGGGTGTCTGGAGGGATTACATCCGATCGATAATTCCTAAACCGAAGTTACGTTGTTGCCTACCCAGACTTTGGGTTCAAGTCTACTGCTTCGGTACTAGTGTCAACGTTGTGCTAATATGCACGATTACTCTTATCAAGGTGTTGCGAATGCCGTGCTTGGATTCGTCAGACAATCCTTGTTAATTACATGTAGCGTGTCGTACCTTTGTGTGGGGCGCCCATTGTCGACTGCAGTCTTGCAACGACAACATGACGAAAACCCTCTCTGGTGCGCAAGTCTTGACGAAGATGGTGTGGAAATTTGACAGCAAACGTAAGCTCCAGCCAATAAATGAGTTCCAATCACTACTTAGCGCTTATTATGCCGATATTAACCGGGTCTACCCCCGCTTATGCAAATGTACACTTTCAAGTCCAGACACGTTGTGTCCTGTGATTCACGCTGTGGGAAGTCTTGCCCAACTAGAGTTGCCAATCGCATAAATTTCCAGGCAACGGCGCTTTTGGACTGGTACTACCAGCAAAGCATGCAGCTTTCCCCCTCATGCCGTAGTGAATATTGCATTTTTGTAACATGACAAAAACCATCAAAACTATATATCCCTCACCACAACACAATCCCATTCACTTCGGACATTACTGATAGTCCGACGACAAAACTTTCATCTAACATATTTATTCCGAAGAAAGGTGAAGGAAAAAACTTTTGCCGTTCCCCCCGCTTAGATTGACCCCGACGAACATGCCTCCATTTGTGGACCAGGAAGTGCCAGTCGCGGGCGACTTGCCCACGCGACCTCAGGTGACGCTGGTCACAGAGCAGCTCGAGAAGCCTGTGCTGGATACACGGGATTATCGACTGGTTCGTTTGGGCAACGAGCTGGAAGTGTTGCTCATCCATGACAAGGATACGGACAAGGCCAGCGCTGCCCTCACGGCCCATGCGGGGTACTACAGTGATGAATCTGACATGCCGGGTATGGCTCATGCTGTTGAACATGTACGTATTTCACCTTGATAAGTTTCAAATCAGCCTAATTTCTCTATTTTTGCAGCTTCTTTTCATGGGCACCAAGAAGTTCCCCATCGAGAACGAGTATGACAAATACCTGTCTGCGAATTCTGGGTACTGCAACGCAGCCACTTCCGGTACCTATACCACCTATTACTTTGAAGTTGCTGCAAAATCCGGGAATGAAGGTGCAGAATCAGAAAACAGCCCATCACCTTTATATGGGGCCCTTGACCGCTTTTCTCAGTTCTTTATTGCCCCTCTCTTCAACCCAGATGGCTTAGAGCGAGAACTTCAGGCTGTTAATTCAGAGAACAACAAAAACCTCCAGAATGACTACTGGCGAATGTCCCAGCTCGACAAGTCTCTTTCAAACCCCAATCATCCATACTCCCATTTTGGAACTGGAAATTTCCATGTGCTAAAGACTGCACCAGAAGCGCGGGGGGTCAATGTTCAGGAGAAATTCAAGGAGTTTTTCTCCAAGTACTATTCTGCTAATCGAATGAGCCTTGTGATTCTGGGCAGCGAATCACTTGACATCCTCCAAAGTTGGGCTGCCGACCTTTTTTCGCCCATTGTCAACAAAAACTTGCCGCCAAACAGGTGGCCAGATGAGCTTCCTTTGCGAAAGTCTGAACTTGGTACACAATGCTTCATGAAGTCAATCATGGATTTAAAAAAGCTGTCCTTGCAATTCCCTTTTCTTGACCAAGAGTTCATGTTTGCTTCACGCCCTAGCACTCTGATCGGCCACTTGATTGGCCATGAGGGCCCTGGGAGTATTTATTCCTACCTTAAAGCAAAGGGATGGGTCAACGACCTGTCTGCTGGCGCATATGATACTTCGTCTGGCAGCCCTGGATTTTTTGAAGTTGAAGCGGATCTGACAGAAGAGGTTCGGATGGAATCATTTCCATCTAACTCACCATGGTTGCTAATATCTATTCACAGGGCCTCAAGAATTATACCGAAGTTATCAAGGTTGTCTTCCAGTACATCAGCCTCCTTCGAGAGAAACCCGCATTCGAACTTTACTTCCAGGAGAAAAAGAAAATGGCAGACATTAGATTCGACTTTAAACCGCAAACATCTCCGGCTGAAATAACCCGCAGAATTAGCAACCACATGAAGCACCCGATGCCACGCGAGTGGCTCCTCGACATCAATAGACGTCTACGATCCTTTGAGCCCCAGCAGATCGAGGAGGGCTTGGCCACCCTCCGCCCAGATAACTTCCGCATGATGCTCATTTCTCGCAACTATCCAGGAAATTGGGATAAGAAGGAGAAATGGTATTCGACCGAGTACAGCTATAGTAGCATTCCCAGTGAATTAATGAAGGAAATTGAGGAGGCGGCGACGGTAGCACCCGACCAGCGACTTGCTGCTCTCTTTTTGCCCGAAAAGAACGATTTTATTCCAAGTCAATTGAAGGTGGAGAGGTCCGAAATCGAAAAGCCCTCTTTGGCTCTTCAACTGCTTCGCAACGACCCCACCGCCCGGACTTGGTGGAAGAAGGATGATACCTTCTGGGTCCCCCGCGCCAACGTCGTTGTTTACCTAAAGACACCGCTTGTACATGTATGCGCTGGGAATGTGGTGAAAGCCAAGCTATTCTCAGAACTTGTTTGCGATGCTCTCAAGGAGTATTCCTACTTTGCATCATTGGCCGGTCTGGAGCACAGGTTTGAAGTAGACAACCATGGGCTTTTTGTGGAAATCAAGGGCTACAACGACAAGCTTTCTTTGCTGTTGGAGAAAGTAGTCTCCACCATTCGCGATCTTGACATCAATCCAGATCGATTTGCCATTATCAAGGAGAAGCTTAGCCAAGATTACAATGACTGGGAGATTCAGTCTCCCTTTGAGCAGATTGATGAATACCTCGCTTGGTTAAATGCCGAGACCGGACGCTATATGGAGGAAGAATTACTCAAAGAACTTCCCTACGTCACCGTGGAGACAGTTGGGCAATTTCGTCAAGAGATCCTGGCTCAGCTTCACATTGAAGTTTGTGTACACGGAAACTTGTACAAGGAAGATGCCTTGAATTTGACCAGCATGGTGGAATCTATTCTCAAGCCTCGCGTTCTGCCTCAGGATCACTGGCCTATTACTCGATCGCTCATACTGCCCTCGGGATCAAACTTTGTCTACAACAAGGTCCACAAAGATTCTTCCAACACGAACAACTGCGTTTGTACCTGGTTTTACACGGGCGATTCAGGCGATGTTACTGTTCGAGCTAAAACGCTCCTAATGACCCAGATGGTCAAAGAGCCTGCTTTTGCTCAACTCAGAACCAAAGAACAATTGGGCTATGTTGTCCGAGCCTTGACTCAATACTTCCCAACCACCATTGGAGCTTACTTCCTGGTCCAAGGTGCAAAGCCTCCTACCTATCTTGACTCTAGAATTGAGGCCTTTCTCAGTGGATTCAGCGAGGTGTTGAACGGGAGCACAGAGGATGAATTCGAGCAGCACAAAAAGAGCTTGATTGGCACATGGGCAGCGAAGCTGAGAGACCTTGACAGCGAGACTTCTCGACTTTGCAGTCAGGTTCGAAATGGATATTACGATTTCGAATTCGGTATGTGGATGAGGTGGTGAAACTGTAAAGACTATACTAACCGATAATGAATAGTGCAAAAGGACGTAGCGCAAATCAAGGCTCTCACAAAGCAAGACATGATTGATTTTTTCAACAAATATCTCAACCCATCTTCCACTCAGCGAGCTCGTTTATCAGTTCATATTCATGCGCAGGCAGAAAGCAATCACGATGCCCAACCCCAGGCCAATGGCGTGGTTTCTCAGTCTGAGGGGGAGAGTGAGCAACAAAAAGCCTCAAGCAAAAAACTAGAGGAGAACGGCATAACAGCAGTCAGTTCTGCCACAGAAATTACGGGTGTGCGCCTTTTCAAGTCCAGCTTGGCAGTGAGCCCAGGTCCACGGCCAGTGAAAGACCTAGCAGAGTTTATGGGTTAAGGAGACGAATCCGAGAAAGAGACGACGAATTGTGCTGCAAACTCGACGTAAAGATAGAACCATTTGGGTTTCTGGTTTTTTATTTTATTTTATTACTCCTAAAGACGGTGGAAATCGGTATTAGGTCTGGTCCCTTACAATAAAAGGAAACATAAAATTTACCACCTAAACAATAGTTGCCGTTCAATGTACCAAGATTGCATGCATTGAGAAGAGAAGGGTGCCTAGAGACTGTCAAATTCAATGATATTGACACCAGGCCACTGTATCGCATAGCTACTGTAATAAAACAGTTCGTTTCTCAAGAGACAATCTGATCAATGTACTGGGTTTATATTAACAGAAGAATTAGACTTTTTACTATAGAAATCATAAGTGGTGGAGACCACCAGCTCTCCACAACCCTCATGAATCTGGCACAGCCTTGTGACATTAAAGACCTTGCTGTGTCTAACAGGACGCTGAAGCTGCGCTATCCGCCAAAGCTGTAAAAGCTGCCACCTCAACTAAATCTCGGCTACTAAATCCTACGCTCACTGTAAATTCACCGCTGGGGATGATCCACTGCTGCTCGTAGATATCCCAGTAGCTGATGTCCCTGCGCATCAACTCAAACTCTGCGGTGCCCTGTTGACCTGGAGCAATTTCCAACTTGTCAAAGCCGCGGAGCTGTCGTGGAGGTGTGCCCGAAGGGGTAGAGCATTCGGGGAACGATAGGTAAAGCTGGGCAACGGCTTTGCCCGACAATGATCCTGTGTTTGTGACTGTGACCTGGGCCTTGTACAACGTCTCCCAGAGGTCGGGGTTGCCGCCGGGGGCGACCTCCTGCTCTCTAGGCGCGGCAGTGATTGTTCCTGCTGAGTCGGCCTTGGCGATCTGAAGATCGGACATGTTGAAGGTGGTGTAGGAGAGACCAAAACCGAATTCATAACGCACGTCAATATCGTGGGCATCAAAGTATCGGTAGTCAATCTCCAACTTTTCATCAAACCATGCCTGCCAATCATTGGCACCATCAGTGGTAATGTTGGTGGTAATGGCAGCAGGATAGTCACTAGAGTTATAAGCAACCGTGTAAGGCAGCTTAGCTGACGGGTTGACGTCTCCGTACAAAACATCCACAATTGAGTTGCCGCTCTCTTGGCCAGGGTAGTGTGCGAGAAGAATGGCAGTGACATTGGGGTTGTCCGCAAAAGGAAGATTGTTGATGCCGGGGGAGTGGCTGACCACAATTGTGTTGTTGCAGCTGGAAGCAACAGCTGCAACCATCTCGTTGGCCTTCCAGTCGAGATCCAAGGTGTATCGATCACCGCCCTCGCTGATCCAGCCCTTGGTGAAAACGATGCAGGCTTCTGGAGCATATGGGAAATTTCCGGTGCCCAGCATCGAAGTTCCGCCGCTCGACATTGCGTTCTCAATGATCTCAGTATTGTTCTGCCAGGAAGCAACAATGGAGCCATCCTTTGCAGCACGCGCCTTGAAGGCATCGAGGGGAGTGACAATGTATGAGAACCGGCCGGCGCCGGAGCCACCACCGACGGCCAAGGTTCCGTATTCGTAATCCTCTTGGTTGAGCGGGCCACCCAGAGGCTCGCCAGCGTCGTTGCCGTAAATGGCAATTGTCTTGGGCTTTTTCAGAGGCAAGGTATTGCGCTCATTCTTGAGCAGAATGGTCGACTCAGCAGCCCACTTCCTGATAAGCTCTCCATGGTTGCCTCTCACGTCGCGGCTAGGTTCACCTGTGATGTTCCACTCACGAATGTTCTCGTACACGTTCATCGAATTTAGAAGTTCGCTAGAAGGATCCACGGTGGGGAAATTCTCGTCTTGACCAAGATAGTAATACGGTGTCATGATTCGGGTCGCCATGTCATCTAAGCGCTCAACATCGATGGTGCCGTTGTTGACTCCGATGGTGATGTTGCCGCCGAAAAATGACTCATACATGCTCCTGTCCTCGAGGAGCTTGAACTCTGCAGTGTTTCCAGGCATGTCCATGTCCAGGCCGGCTTCGAGTGAGGCCACGCCGGAAGTTGATGCAAACCAGTCGCTCATGACGTAGCCTTGGAATCCAAGCTCAGTTTTCAAAAGGCCATTGAGCGATTTGGAATTCTGACAACCGTATGAACCGTTGATGCGGTTGTAGTTACACATGAAAGCCGCTGCGTTGGCTTTAACCGCGTTGGCAAAAGGCCAGAGGTACAGCTCGTCTACATGCAACAGGTTAGCACAGACGGGATTCAGTTTACATATAGAAAAAAGCAAGCTGCTGAGTAATGGCAAATCACATACGGACAGTTCTATCATCGACGTTGGATGAAACAGCCTCCCACTTCTTGCCGGTGGTATCAAGTGCCGCAATGCGCAAGGTTTCTTGTTCATTGAGGATATAATGCTTTGCAGTGGCTTGCACTCCTGCATCTTGGAAGCCCTGGACGGCCTGTTGCATGCCAATGCCGCTCAGATATGGGTCTGGGGAGTAGCCTTCCCAGTTCCGGCCACCGTATGCCGACCTGCCCAGCGGGCCGGAAACTGGGCTAATTCAATGTCAGCATTTGTCATCCATTGTAGTCGGTTGCATCATGACAACATACGCAAGTGCAACATGAGCACCCTTTGCTTTGAACTCCTCCCCCTGTGCGAAGGACTTGTCGTAAATGATCTGCTTATCAAACGAAGACGCCAGTGTGACGCCGGAAGGGAAAACGCTGACATAATCGGCGGTTCGGAGTGATGCTGGACCGTCTTGGAGACAGAGACCGCTAAAGTTAAGACGAGGAATAGGTATGATGTTACCAATGCAAGGGCCTGGCTGGCCGGTAACCAGCAGCGCTTTCTCCTCTAGGGTGAGCTCCGCGACAAAATCCCGTGCTTTTTGGAGAGCTTCTTGCCAGCCTCCTGCGCCATTAATCTTTGCTTTAGAGCTCGTTAGTATTCAAGATTGCAAGCCCGAAGTCAAGGGGGTGCAAAACTGACGTGAAGGGTAGACAGCTTCCGAGTGGCCGTATTGACCTAGGATGGTGGTATTGGCAGGCTGTATGGACGCAAATGCCCCCGGTGGCCGTGGGGATATGGTAAACTGGGCATTGGCCTGTGATGCCAGGAGGACATTGGCCAAGCACGCAACGGCTTTGACACTCATGTTGGCCGAATGAAGGTGAAAGAAATTGTCGGGTCCTCTTACTCCAACGACCAACTAAGTTGACCGACTCGGCTGATTTATAACAATATCCATCGGCTCGCGGGGACCCTCACAAACATTCCCCCACCGGCTCGGGACACTTTCCCAATTCTGATCGGAAAGAAATGGACTGATCCATGAGTCTTGAAGCATGATGGACGACGAGCACCCCGATGAATAGCCGATGCTGGTTGCCAGTCCATATTTGCTACCACCCTATTACAACGACCTCTAAACGCGCAAGGGATCGGATACATTTAGGCACCACCCGCGTATCCTCTTTGACTTCCGTTAAAATGGAGGTAGCGGTCAATGCTCGGGCCGAATTCTGGTGTCGTTCCCTACAAAGTCTGTTCTGCCGTTCCCCCGTGCCGCTCTTGTCCCTCGTCATCTCCATATTTCCACTGGATGCTGGCGAAGGAAGACCATCACGAGCTGCTCACGGAATTCAGCCATGTGAGCACCAAGGCCCGCATTTGCGAAGATGCAGCCAGGGATAAATGCCCCGAGGTTGCGCCGTTAAAAATGCCAAGAATGGGGATTCGGCTCATTTTGCCATGTTCAGTCGCCGATTGTAGGGATGGATTGCGGGGATGCCGTTTCCCCAGACCCATGGCTACCGGGATGTTGACTGCACCTCTTTTTCTAACCTTATAACTCAATTCCCATTGCTATTTGAATTGAGTTAGCCTTAGTGATGTCATGGTTCGATTACAATTTTGCGAGCCACCGCCGGGTTCCCCGCTCCAGATGCGTTGCGGTCGAGGCATTTCATGTCCATTTATACGCAACCAGTTGCTGTAAAAACCACAGGTAACTGGTACCATGATCAACAGTGCGTAGTTGATTCCTTTCATCTAATAAGGATTGTGAACGGGCCAACTCGCCTCAAGAATGCAATGAAAGCAAATGCGACATTTTCCTCAAAGTATAAAGCGTGGGGCAAGCCGAAGTGCTTTGCAGTTGACAGTATTTGCACTTTCGTCTATGAGATACGTTTGTGAGTAGGAGTTAGTCTTAATAGAATTTTCTTTCCATCCATTATGGGCTCGGTGAGGATTAACGACACAGATGGGTCGAAGGGGAGAGTGCAAGGGAGGTGCTGCAGCACGATAATTTGGAAATTCGTTACTCAACGGCAGAGTGGATTAAGTTTATGAGCACTGGAAACCTTATTGGCCGGAAATCTACCGAAAATGAAATTTATACACCAATGAGAGCATTTGCATAACTCTTTCCGAGTTGTGTAGTGTTATGCAAGGCTCTGGTGGCCTGTGCAGTTTAAACCTTCTAATATCAATGGTTATACTCCCAAGTTGGCGATGGTACTTGAGCTAAGCAGCCTGAGTGTGGCATGCTTGTCTGTCTGCCGTTGATAGAAGTCACATTAAGCGCGCAGGGGGCTTATGAAACCATAATCTTCATGTGTAAATTTCTGTCCTTATGAACACGCCTTCCATCCCTCATTCGCTATCCAGCTAACCTGCTATTGCTGTGTACATGAATCTGTTTTTGTTTCTTTCCTTGTTCTTTTTATCTGCCACATTATAAAGAAAAATTTCAAAAGATTGTGTCGATATAAATTCAATGACGGTTGTAAACGTTGCGCAGAAAGGCTGGATGATTGAGTGAGTAGTCAATCACCCTGTGGTTGTGGTCTTGGGCTGGGGTTCTGGAGCCGAGGCCTAACGTAAAATTAGTGCCCACGATGTTGGAAAATGATTACATTCTCATACAGGTGTCGGTTTTGGAGAAGCCTGGCCATCAGTCCACGCTCCAACGTGTGCAATAAGATTTTCCTTGTCCTTGTCCTGCATGTACTTTATCGGATCCAAAGCCATGCTGTATTGAAGCGGATACTGCGGGGTTTTCTTGGCAATGGGAAACAAGGTTCGCTAGAGCGTGCAATTTCTTTAAAAAAGAAAAAAAAAGAAAAAGAAAAAAGATTACTTCAAGTGTGCTTGGGTAAAGAGACGAAATAAAGAGTCAAAAATTATGAAAAAGAGCTGTCTTATACATGAATCTACAGATCTGCGTCAAGGCACCAGACGAGTCTGGACAGCTAAGTGAGCACAAACATGAATTGAAGCTTTTCTTTGTTTGACCAATCATACAGGTTATCATCTTTGGAATTTCCCAAAACGGCAATTCCAACACTATGTTCAAAGTGGAACACTTGGTTAGGTGCGTCATACTGGGATGGTTATGTTCATCATCGGTTTCCGGCACCGTTCATTTCTTGTGCTCAGCAGGCGTTGGGGAACTCATAGTGGGGTTTTGGGTTCACTGGACCGGGTTGGCGTTGGCGGGCTTGCGCATCATGGCTGCGCTTGGCGAGGCTGCCGAGAGGTCAACAATTGGATTTTCCACAATGGGAATAGCTTCATTTCCATCCCGCTCCCAAAATAGACGGCAAGACATTGTCCACTCTCGCTTGCCAATTTTTTTGCTTATGTGCAACAGAGGTTGAGACGTTTTAGCGGGTTGCCTCTTCGTACAATTGTACACTTGTCGCGCCCATGGACATGGGCAAAGGATTGGAATTTCCACACGGGGGTTAGCTTGATGGGGCCGCTGTAATTGGGAACTTATAATTGGACATTGGGATCATGTCAGCCTGATACCAGTACCTTCACATCCAATAATGACCCCAGTCGATAAGGGAAATGGGGCAGGGGTCGAGGTACGAGGCACAGTCGAATGTGTGTGGCGGCTGCCTGCCTTCAAGCCAAGGTGATTCACATGCGCACTAGTCCGCCCTTAGATGACGTACAATGATTTCATCTGGTCATCCTTGGATTTTGATCCAACCTCCTACATCTCACGTTTCGAATCCGTCCAATGCCTTCGATCCTGCATTTGTTTTGGCGTTGCACGTCTCCATCACCGATATTGACGCCGCCGACTAACATACACATGCCACAATGGCTTCTCAAGTGGAGCATGGAAACTTGAAGTGGAAATACAACCAGGCTGCCCGAGCTACAGCCATTTCCAACGACCAAATGGATCTGTACCAAGATCGCATTCGCAAGCTGTACCTGGAACAAAATCTGAGCCGGAAGCAGGTGATGCGCCGCTTGGAGGAGCTTTACGGCTTCGTGATATCGTGCGCCGTCCCGACATCCGTTGTCCAACAGATTGAAAGCTAACAGTGAATTCCTAGTCCAGATCAGTTCTCGAAAGCCACCAACAGATGGGGTTTTCAAAAGCTACCCCGCAAGCGTCGTCAGTCGACCGTCCCTTCGAGTACTACCACAGCCGAGTCAACCTCTCCCGAGAATCCATTATTGCAAACATCGGACAGCACTCCCCCGTCGGAAATCTCTCAGCCCCGCTCCGAGACCGGCAAGCGACCGAGAAGCACAGGGAATGACGACGAACTCAACCGTGATGGAGACAATACGAGACTCTCATCACCTGGCCGACCAACGAAACGATACAAGCTAGCATACAATCTTCATGATACATTGGAGCAGATTCTTGAAGTTTTAGAGAACAGCCCGGATTTTGATCAGGATGACTGTGGCTCAGAAACATCTGCGTTTCCCAAGATAGAATCAGTCCAAGTGGATGCACCCCGACCTTTGTCCCTTCCAATTTTAAGCCCATCAAACGACTTAAGCGGTATTGAGAGTCCCCTCCCGTCAATGAACTCGACCCTGGATGTTGAGAAATTATGCGCAGAGTACTTGGAGAGCTGCTACCTTTTCAAAAGAGCGTTTCGTCGCTATGCCAAGGTGTCGCTTCCTTTTCAATCAAGAACTTCATCAAGCAAGGAGCGAAGATCCAGGATGCTGGATCTTGCGAGAACTGCAAGGTCAAGAAGCACCCGCGAAGTGGTTCGCGTTATGCTGGAGTCTGAGCTAAACGCCAGCTATGATCCCCTTCATACAGGCCAAGGAAATGCAGGCAACTGGCCTTTAATGAAGGATGAAATGTCTCCACAAGAGTCATTTTTATTTCATAAGCATCTTGCCAAGATATACTCATATCACTATAATAAAGCAAGCGAGGTTCGACAGCATCTACAAATGGCTCTGAACCTCACAGATAACTATATTCTGATGGGCTCTTCCCAAGTTCATCCTATTGACCTTTGGACATGCCAGCATCTCTTGGACAACCAAAACAAGCATACCAGATCCAATGACATACTCAACGCACTTGGGGGTAATCTACCGATTATAATTGCCCCGTGCTTGTTGTGGTGCAAAAAGCGATTACAAAATCTAAGAGGGTCTGCGGCCGATCTAGAGACGTTGCGCGATATCCGAAATTCCACGACAGATCCCACCTCGATAAGTCGCTGGAGGCTAAAATGGGGCCATACCGTTCTGTGGGCTCACAGCAACTATTTGTTCGCATATTTATGGCAGGACTTGCAAATTCACCCCCCAGCCATTGATGATGTTCTGATATGGCTAAACGAAGAGTTTATGCCAGGAATTTCCGTTACTCAATTCTTGATGATTGTTTGTCGAATGATTGTTGATGAGGCCCGATTCTTCGCGCCTCAGGGAAGTTCCGACGGGCAGCCCATACCAGACGAAGAGCTAGGTGATCTGAATGACCATACCTTGCACAATGTCCCTTCTTGCTTGATGGCGATTGATCAAATCATGGCGAGTCATCAAGATTCGCCCAGGGCCACCAGCGACAGGTTCGTAAACCAATTTCGCAAGCATCAGAAATGGGCTACGTCGACAACATGCAAGAAGAAATTGGTCAAGAAGGTGCAGGCACAAATGTTGCAGCATCTTCGATCTACTGTGAAATTGATGACCCATCCAAGGATGGACACTCCGACGCCTCCGACACCGAAGATGGGCCCGGAAGGGTGGCCGGACGGGCCAGATGTTGATATCGTCTCTCTGACAGGCTTTTCGAGTGATCAGAATGTCCACTTTGACTGGACTCTTGAGGACATGATGAAGCGCACAACCATCAGCATGTCTGAAGGCGTCCCCAGCATTTTGTTGGAAGCTTCCTCCGAACGCGCTTCTAGCATTGCGTCTGGCTCCACAGTGTCATTCCGGGCTCATCAGCTTTTTTTTGGTCCTTGGCAAGGGGATCCTGCATTGACGAAGTCGATGGTGTCACGGGAGTCTTATTCATCAGAAACATCACACTCCAGTTCTCTTCAAAGATTCAGGGCCGCGGGAAGACCAGTGTCAGGTGTCCTATCTTCATTCGCCGGGTATCGAAACTCGGTAAACTACGGAATGGAGGCGCCCATCGAAATCAGCGGAGAACTACTCTTTCCATCCCTCATGGGAGTGGTGAATGAGGATGATGAAAGCGCTATAGATGGGTTGCATCCATGGACTGGGGATAGTGAAGGTGGTGGTGTTATGAGTGCTATTGATAGTTCTGATGCTCGCATTCCGATATTCGAGCCGCCAAAGCATATATGGAGAGGAAGGTAATGAACGCAAACTGAAGACATGAACAATTCTATTAGATTAGGGACAAGCGGTATCCGGTAAAATTGTTTACAAGGAGAATGAAAAGTACAAGAACACAAGCGATAGATTAGAATAATATGTAATGGAATTAATGATTTGGCACTCAATGTTTCATCAGGAGTATCTGACGCATGGCTAAAACACCCTCGACAGCGCCTGGTATTGACACACGCACACGGGTCATTAGTGAAAGACATATACCCAACATCCCCTTTGATAGGATGAAGAGCTGAGAGGAAATGAAAAAAGTCTTTAGATCAATGTGTCGCTAGGCATTTACCTCATTTTGAGAAGTAAATGTTGCATGTTACTAAGCCCGATAACGTGGCACAGTAGTCTGACCGCATGCCACTAGCATCATTCTAGGAGCTATGGCGCGAATAATGATGTCAAACAAAAGCCATCATTGAAAATAGCATTTGCGACATGATTAACCATAATGATAAAGCTTATGAGTCTGGCCAGGACATCATAAGCCCCTAAAACGCAAAAGACGACTGGGTTAAATTGAAAAAGTCGAAAAGACTTCCTACCAACCATGTGCCTGCCTGTGGGGCTGTGTTGTGTTTTCGCTGCCTCGTTATGCTGTGCGCCCGAATGCGTAGTCCTGCATTGCATTGAATACTACTGCAAAGTGCAAGCCACCTTCGTCATGAAGATCGCAATTCTGGTCGGTTTTGGGATATTTGCATCACAAATGGGGCTTGAAAATGGCTCAAATCGCATTTCATATCTGAATCAGCTTTGCGCGTCAAGCCAGGGAGGGCAGCCCAACTCTTGAGACTGATCTCTCTGCTTGTAAGGACAAGCGACTTGGGAATTTGTGAAATCTGATATAAGCACACGTATTGCCTTGGTGTAGATCAGCCCCATCGTATAGAACAAGCACATGCAATTCTGTGACGGAGGATTCATAAGCCACATGCACACCTGTCCCACCTTTACATGCACAACACCCAACGAGCAGCCTATTCTCCTGCCCACCGAAATCAGGCCGTCCCAAAATGCGTTTACCACGCCTAAGAATAGATCCTGACTGCACGACACTCTATCAAAAGTGTCCGATTGGGTAATCCACTGCTCAGCCCGCCTGTTATCACCTCATTATTGCTCTAGATGGGCGAGTATTTCGTCTTCTCTCGCACTTCCAACTTAATATCATTGCAACAGGTCTCGTCTATGAACTCACAATTTTTCCTTTGGTAAATTCTCCTTTTTTTTTCAGTTATCTAAGATATATTTCGGAGGTATACACTCAAGCCATGAGTCGCTATCACGCACTCGCCGGTAGTCATGACGAGGGGTACGACATCCGTGAAAATACACCCCACAAGAGCGTTATCAGTATACCCTCAAGATCACCCTCCATTATTTTAGAACAAAGGGTTCCATTGACGGACACAACAAACACGACGATGCGTGATAGCTTCCATCGGGTCAGCCTCGACGAATCCAGTTACTCGGAAACACTTCGTGGCACTAGCTCCCCAGTCGCATCAACCCGACCAACAATAGAGATTAGTCCGTCATCCAGACAGTCTGGAGATGATGAAATTATTTTTAAAAATTCACCAAAGTCCAACAACCCTGCAACTGAACAAGGTCCGAGACGGAAAAGAATGTTGACGCGAATGCAAAATGCACAAAATTCTTGGCTTCTGGAATTTCTAGCCCTCTTCATTTGTCTCCTCGCTTTTGGGGCCATGTTGGGTCTCCTCGCGCGGTTCGACAACAAACTTGTGTCCGAATGGAAGGAGAAGAGGATATCAATCAACACCGCCATCTCGATACTGGCAGGCATCTCACGCGGGTCTCTAGCTCTTGCGGTCAGTGCTTGTATAGCGCAATCTAAATGGAATTGGTTCACCAAATTCGAAGAACCCCTAATAGACTTTGATCGCTTCGATGCTGCGAGCAGAGGCCCATGGGGAGCTTGTCGTTTGGTAAGCACGTTAATACGTCGTCCGTATGTATATGCCACCCGAATTGTTTTGGTCCGCCCTCATATCACACGATTCACAAGGAAAGTAAGAAGAGAATATTTTACTAAGAACTTGTAGGCATTGGATTGCCTTAGGCGCATTGTCAATCATTACTCTCGTCGGTTACGAGCCCTCCCTGCAGGCACTCATCAGTTTTGACAACCAGCCTTTTGTTCGGACAACCGGCGGGGCCTGGAACCAGTTGAGCCTACTAAATAAAACCAATTCCTCCTTGGACGCCTATGATTCCTCGGCTGCAGTTCTTGGAAAAGGCAGGGATTTGAAAGTTGGCTCACTCCTTGAGAAGTACAACTCGCCAATGTCCGCATCTTCTATTGAGAGTGATGGCAAAATCGTCAACTTGAGTTTTATTGTCCCGGAGCTCATCGTGGACTTTGGGATGACAGCAGCCATTTGGAATGGATTTTCAGATCTATTCAATGCATCGAGCCTTCGGCCTAACTTCTTATGTGCGACCGGAAACTGTTCCTGGGATGAGTTTGCCACTCTCGCAGTGTGTTCCGAGTGCAATGACATCTCTCAATACCTCTTGAAAAAGTCTGGGTCTACGAAAGTACCCGACGCAATCAGTTCCTATGGCTGGCCGAATAATACAATACTGCCTGATGTTAGTAATCCAGGGAAAGTTAGCACCAACTGGAATGTGACAGACGCCAAAACTCATAATGTCAATATTACAAAATACACAATCCCACAGAGCGGTCTCAACATATCCAACTACAATGGGGGCCCT
The DNA here is from genome assembly GCA_001879505.1 of Calonectria pseudoreteaudii. NCBI lineage: Eukaryota > Fungi > Ascomycota > Sordariomycetes > Hypocreales > Nectriaceae > Calonectria > Calonectria pseudoreteaudii. The sequence goes on along the minus strand of KV875252.1, from coordinate 66,797 downwards.
CAGTGCGAACCTGATTCCCAGCCTTGTTCGGATACATATATGTCAGCCAAGATCATTACCAATCCCGGACAAACCATATTGTTCCAGAAGTTTCGTACAATGATATTAGCGGCCCAGACCATTGAGCCGGATTCAAGCTGGGAAAACAACAAGACTTTATGGGAGGAAACGCCCGTGAAGGCGAGAGAATGCGGTTTATACTTTTGTGTCAATGCCTACCGGTCCGCAGTCGAGCAGGGAGTGTTGCAGGAAACTCTTCTTTCCTCGTGGTCGAATCGAACAGTAAATTCGTTCTCTAACAACAATCTTGTTGATCAGGGCTATGACGAAGTCATGAATTACACATTAGACTATTCTTCGGGCATGAGCTTTACGGATCTCCAGCTCTATGTGCCAAAGGATGCAAAGGCAGATTCATATAACTTCAACGGTGAAACTTTCAACATCAGCCAAAGCACCATAGTTGGTATGCTTCAGGTTTTTGCGAATGGGTTCGGAAACCAAACTTTGTCGACAAACGCTTCATTCATTCATGAGTTCCCGAATTTAATATATCCCTTCCGAGGAGGGCCAGGGGTTCCAAGCTTTATGCTCAGTCTAAGCGAGTCTGCTGATATTGGAAAAACCTTTCAGAACTTGGCTTCGAGCCTCTCCAAATGGATGAGGGATCGAGAGTTCAGCAGTTCACCTTTAACTGGGCGTGTAATGCAAACAATGCTCGTCACAAGAGTACGGTGGTTGTATTTAATACTCCCATTCTCTACACTCCTGATGGGCGGTATTTTTGTGGGCTTGTCCATTTACCAGACGCATCGAATGAAGTTGCCAGCTTGGAAAACGGATTCCCTTGTCTCGTTGGTCCACGGCTCCAACGCAGAGCTGATCAGGGATCTTGACGCAGCTGAGGCACAAAACCAGCTGTACGAAACAGCACAGAAAACCAGAGTCTCAATGAAGGACGCAGATGGGCTGCCAAAACTTGGGGTTGGCTTTGGGAGATAAAACGGAATAGAGGCCTGGATGAAGATCAAAATTAGTAACTCTGCTTTCCATTGAAAAAAGCATTGACCATGTAAGAAGACACCTGATGAAGCAGTGGATGATGCGCCTTTATGAGTCATGTCGCGCTGATAATAAGGCAGATCTGGAGGGACCAATCTATACCACCAATCAGAGACTGTAGTATAAGTAAAGCAAATATTATTCTCTATTTTAGGAAAGAATTCACAAACACAGCACCCTTTTACCGTGGACGTCCTCCCTGCTACTTGGCCTCGATAGTGCAGTCTTTCGTTGCAAGGAACCGATTAGGAATGACCGGATAGCAATTTTAAAAGTTCAATAACCCTCCATAATATATCATATACATAACCCCAATACCCAGCGCCCCTAATCTTCCTCGTATGGCGTGAACGTTTCATCTACCTCAAGTTGGACAAACTTTTACAACATCATAAACCAACTCGTTGACCATTTCTCTACTGTGGCTTTTGCGCAAATACAACGACTCTAAAAAAAAGTTAGACCGGCAATCCCAGAAAGGGGAAATTCACTTGCATTGGCCAATACGCATGCACTGCTGGGTTTCTAAAATCTTGTCGGACTTCTTCGAGGAAAGCATCCAGATCCTTCTTGGACCATCCGAGAACTCGAGTATAGACGGCCGCACTCAATGCTTCGAGGCCTGAGGTGATATTTTGGTATACCCATGTTCCTTGCAAGCGTTTGTTAGCACAGGTAGAATAATTTCCAATCGCCATGTGCATGGAATGAAACCAAGGCATCATATCGGACAATGCACATCCAAAGCAGAAAATAGCCGCTTACCAATTTCCTTCAGCTTTGGATCCCTGGGCCACCGATTCTGCGGCCACTTGAAGACGACCTGCGTTACATTGACGAACCCCTGGGCCTCGATCTGCTCCTTGTACGAATACGGGCCATCAAAGGGCCTGCCGGCCTGCCTGGCCCCCTCAACAAGATTCTTGACCCACCTGGCGATGGCATGGTCGTCGGTGACCGTACCGTCGTCGCAGGCAATGGGACAAATATCAGTCACTTCAAGCCAGCCGCCGGGCACGAGGTTCTCGTGGGCCTGCTCGAAGAAATGGGGCCAGTTGGCAAAGGCGCCCGTCATCATCCGGCTGTAGATGAAGTCAAACTTCCTCTCAAACGTCCACGGCTCCTCGAGGTCGTCCACCTGGTACGTCACGTTGGGAGGAACCACCTCGCTTTGGATCGGGCTCAGGTCGACGCCCAGAACCTCGGTTTCCGGGTGCTCGTCGGCCAGGTCCAAGGCCCAGAGACCCGTTCCTGTGCCGACGTCCAGCACGTTGCGCAGCTCGTGTCCGTCGCGACCTGCAGGTGATAGATATAGCCTGCCGCTAAAAGTGATTAAGAAAAGGTTATGCTGCAGATCAAGCCTGTCCTGTTCGAGGGCATCGTTTGGCATCATGTATTTCCCATCCTTGTACGCATGATACGAACGCCCATTCTCTTGGCGATAGCGAAGGATGCTGCTGGTAATGGAAGCAGTTGCAGCAGCATCGTCGCTGTCCGAAGGGGCCCTTTCTCGGGTATCGACCTCGATCAGGCCAGTATCCTGCACTGGAGGCGCCATATCCCTAGTGGGAACCCCAGAGGACATTTCCTCCCTCGTTGTTGAAGTGATTATATTTGCCTAAGTGCTGTGGACTCGCGCTTGGTTTCGGTTCGTGGACAACTCACATGGAGGGAATGCACAGCACATATGAATATCTCACGCCAGGCACAACTAACTACTAAAATGACATGCTAGAAAGGCTCGCGCCACGCTGAAGGGCGGGGTTCGTCCAGTGGAGAACTGACAAGTCAAGATTGGACGGATGCAGCGCAACTCGATTCATGCAAGGGGCTACGCAGGCTCGGATTGGGCATCAAGGGGGGTGGGATCGACGCGGCGGGCAAGGGAAGTGACATATCAACGGGTCGTGCCGACGGCAACCACGTTTGCCCTCTTTTTTTTTTCGTTCCTCGTACACGAGTTTATAAGGAGTTTAGCGGGGAAACCTTGGTTGGATCATGGACGGATAGATGGGTGGATGGATGGGAGGGGGGGCTTGTGAATCATGTATTATCCAAACAAGCCTTCTTCTTGGCTGGGGGTATCATCTGGAAGTGCGCGACGTGGCAGTAGGCCCCCGTTCCAGCCAGCGGACCTTTCCCGTCAAAGGATCTAGAATACAGGCAAAGTGGGTAAAGATGTTTGAGATCTTGCGGTGTCTCATCCACTCCCACAGCGTCTCCTCGCTCACGGGCTCGGGAGCCGGGCGGTCCCAGGCCTGCTCGGTGGCATCCCTCGGCCTGCTGACGGACGAGGCGTCCTGCCCCGAGTGCTCAATCCACTTCTGGAGGATGACGTCCATGCGCTCGCTGGAATCTTGCATCCAGACTTCCGGGTGGGGGGCCTTGATCTTGGCGTCGTCATCCGGCCCCGAGGGGCTACGCATGCAGGGCGTCGCATGGCACGAATCGTGGTTGGTCTGGACGATAAAGTTGCTCGCTGTTCGCATGCGCCCGCTCACCAGGTCCTTCTCGATCACGATGCCCTTTTGCCCATCGCACAGCGTCAGATAGCACGGCGACGTGGGCACCGCCGCGAGCGCCTTGGCCTGCTGAAGTAGCGGTGTGGCTTGCACGTAGGCGTCGGCTTTGCGCGCAAGCAGCATCGACCGCAGCACCGATGCGATGGATGGCCGAAACCCAAGAATAACGAGCAGCTGATGCCTTTTCAAGGCTAAATTGTCGCACAGGTGCACTGGTCTGTAGTTGAGCGACACGGATAGGTTTTGTCTGTTTTTTGTGTGGTGTTGTTAGCTTTCCTGAGTTTCTCCCACCACCCCGTATGAAATTTTGGCAATGGCGCCGTTACTTACTTGACGCCGGTCAAAACGCCGACAAAGCCTGCGTATGTGACGGATGTGGCAATAACGTGGTTGGCGTCCTTGGACGAGTCAATGTACTCGAGAGTGACGAGAATCTCGCGCAGAGGGTCCAGCCCCCAGTCCAGCGTGCGGAAGTGCATGAGGCTGTCACTGAGCGTGTCGTCGTTTCCCCGTTGCGCGCGCACGGGAACGCACCCGGCGGTGCAGCTCATCATGACATCGAGAAAGACGTTGAGGGCGACGACGAGGTACGTGTCGACGCCGGCGACCTTGACGAAGCCGTTAATCTCCCTCATCTGCTCCTCGTCGTGCACGCGGCGCAGGAACAGCCTCGCGGCGAACTTGGCCAGCGACGCTCGCCACTTGGAGCCCAGCATCACCCGTAGCAGCTCATCGAAGATGTGACCGAGCTTTTGGAGGTTGGGCCGGAGGGCCGTTGCGACGGCGACATAGCGATGCTCCGGGGCGAGGGCGAGGTCTATGCGGAATGCGGGAATAGGGTAGTGGTGGCGGGAGCCGCTATTCGCCATGACAAGTGCAAGTATAATGGAGAAGGGGGGAGAGGGCAGAGAGAGGAACAAGATAGCGGCAGGGCTGAGGCCTAGGCGGCGATTCTATATAGATTCATGCCACGGAGCAACCTACGTAGCAAAATTACGTGGCGCCACTCGCGAGAGAAAAAAAAAAGGAAAAATCTACCTGGCCTCATTCCATCCACTCTTTCCAATCTCGGTCACCTCGGAGACGATCGGCGTTCCTCAACAAAAATACAAAAAAAATAGTTTAGTTTTTGGATAAAATAATTGAAGTGTATTGGAATTGAAAAGCCATATACATTATCGACATAATTTCTTTTTTGAGCAACATGGAGACCTGGAACGCATATGCACGGGTCGCTTCGTAATTCACTCAAAAAGACACATGATTGGCTGCCCTGAGCAACCGGCAGAACATACTTCATGCCGGATCAAAATCCTCTGCATGAGGAAAAAATAAATACACATTGTAATTCCATACTTTAAAACGCTAACTTCATGTTCAAATTAAATTTGTTCATTCAGGTTTCTGTCCATACACGACATGTCTACGCATTGTGATTAGCTCAGGTCTCGGCAACGTTGCACGTGTAGGGTAGGTAGGTGATTTGGGCACTTACATGGGCCACCAGGCGTGGATTCTCCTATCCTTCATGTCGGCGCGCGCCTTTGTAAGGAATACTTCGACCTCTTCCGGGCTCCAGCCTAAAGCTTTAGTAAACAACAGGATGCTCAGGCCAGAAAGACCCCCAGCGATATTGTGATATGTCCAAAGGCCTGCACAAGCGTTAGCGTCTCTCGCCTTTTTCTTTCTCCTTCACATCCAACTGCTGTGCTGATTACATACCGAGCTCCTTATAGTAAGGGTCTGCTGGCCACTGGTTCATGGGCCACTTGTAAATGACCTCGGTAACGTTGACGAAGCCGGCATCAATCATCTGCTGCTTGTACGAGGCGGCGCTGCGACCAGACCGACCAAAGATTTCAGTCGACTTGATCATCAACTCGGACCACTGGTTCAGGAACGAGTCCTCCGCCACTGTGCCGTCGTCGCACCGCACAGGGAAGCAGATGTCCTGACACTCGACCCAGCCGCCCGGGGCCAGCCCTTCGAAGCTTTGCTTAAAGAATTTGGGAAAGTCGCCAAAAGAGCCCGTCATCATCCGGGCAAAGATGAAGTCAAATTGGTAATGGAAGTTCCAGTCAGACTCAAGGTCGTCAACCTGGAATTCCAGGTTGTTGGGCACACTATATGACGGTTAGCGACCGGTAGGGGTCTGGGGAATGAATCGTGTTTTCTGGCAGTGGGCAACATACTAGTTTGGCTGGATGGGGCTGATATCAATTCCAAGAACCTTTACAGGGGTTAGTTTTATTCTTTGGGACAGCCAAGGCTTCGTTTAGTTTACCTGGGTCTCGGGGTGATCATCAGCTGTTGGGTAGCAGTGGTTAGTAAACAAGATCCAAATCAAGGCCGCGTCAAGAGTTACCCACCGAAATCAATAGCCCAGACTCCCGTTCCCGTTCCAATATCGAGGCACCTCTCAATTGGCTTGTCCCTTCCTGCTGGCGAAAGGAACAGCTTGCCTTGGAAGGTAAGGGAAAAGAGGTGATGTTGAAGATCTGATTAGATTAGCCAGGAACGCAAGGATGGGAAACCTGGGAATGGCATTATTACCTAAGCGCTCTTGCTCTTGCTAAACCGGAAGTAAACCCAAAGAAATTAGCACAGGCGCTATTTTGCGCAAGGGTAGGGGTTTGGGGGTTTAGCCGTCCTTTCGGCAGCTTCGGGAAGCTTACACCATCATTGGGGAGCACATAATTGACTAGGCGCGCGTTAATTAATCACAGATTCAAGAGCGCCTGACGGAACAATGATAAACTCACTGTCCTCTTTGTATGCATGATACGTTCGGCCATGTTCCATGCGGTACTGGTAAATGCTTGAGTTCATCGACGCTGTGGAGCTAGCGGCATCGTCCTGCCAAAAAATGCGTCAGTTTGTGTGACACAGGACACATGGGGCGGACAGGTGTGAGATGCAAAAGGCTGGCAAGAAGAAGCCCCCCCCTCAAAAAAGAATCCGAGGAAGTAATGCTGGCAAATACGAAAAACTAAGGGTGCATCGATGATCGGGCAAAAAAAAAAGAAACAGGGCTGATACTCACGCCAAGTGCCGAGTCATCATCAGCAACGTCGTCATCCGTGGCCTATTCGAACCAGATTGTCTCAGCCGTCATCCTTTGAACCGCTCAGGATCTCTCCCCCCCCGATCTACGCTCCCCCTCTTACCTCAGCAGCTAGCAACTGCGCATCGGGACTCCTGGGCGCCTGTGCAGGCTCTTTTCCTTTCTGCGACGATGGGCTCGGGGCGTCCTTGGGAGAAGAAGGCGCTGACGCCTTTGCTGCAACGGGAGATTCCGCCATGATCAGCTATGCACGCGCGCGTAGGTAGTTGAGAGCGTGTGTGTGTGTGCTCTGCTCTGCTCTGGCGATGGGAACTGGTGGGCCTGGAGGGGGCCGGGGCCTAGGATGCGCTGGCGGCCTGTGCTGGCTTGGTTGGTGAGAATGCGACGACGCCTTCTCGCTTGTTAGCTGAGGATGGATGAGTGCGCGAAGTGTGTGTGAGAAGGTCTAGGATTCATGGGATTTTAGCCAGCCCCGCGCACCAAAGGGGGGGGGGGAAGGAGGGCGCCGTGCGCAATGAATATTAATCAATCACTTTAAGCAAAATGTGTCGCGCCGTACAATGGCATTGCCTCGCTACTGAAATAACCAGGTGCTCTTTGGGGCACTTGAAAAACGGGGGGAAAAAGCACTTTGGGGCCGATCGAGCCAACATGCGACGGGGCCAGGGTGAATTGTGTGCGCTGTGGACCAGTGGCTTGCTGACGTGTCGACGAGTGGTCCGTCTGCCGTGAGGCCCAGGGACCAGGATGTGCAGTTTGGCTGGTGAAAGAGGGGGACGGGAACGGGGGGGGGGAGGGATGAGAGGCAGGGGTCCCGGGGATAGGATAGTTAGATGGGCGAATTGGCGCTGATGAAGATGTGCGCGCAGGTGAGACTCAGATCAGAGCCAGAGACTTATTAGCGCTATCCGTCGATCTATCCACTCAGCTCAGTGCTAACCCCTCAGAGGTTCGATGTGTGCTGCGAGCCGGCGCGATGCATGAAGATATTCCCACCACCGAGCTGTGTGTGTGTGTGTGTGCAAACATGCATGCCCTCAACCACCAACGGCCCCAACGGCCCCCCCAACGGCTCCAGCGGGGAGAGGAGAGGAAACAAGGGGGTCCAAGCCGTATTCAAAGGCAGGTCTGCAATTGGCCATGATCCTTTTGGCCATTGATATGTGTCTGCCCATCACCCCCTCCCCTCCCTTGTGATTGCCATGTTTCCTTCTGTGTGTGCATTGCATTACTCCGTGCATTTGCATCTGGTGGCTGGGCGCTAGGCTCAAGACCTGAGCGGCACGTCCACCACCACACAAGGTGGTCGTCGCGGCGAAACCTCCTCGCCCGTGACTGACGGACGGCCAGCGACGAACCCATCTTCCTGGTTGTCCGAGGGAGATTGAAATTGAGTTGCACATGTACATGGCATTGCATGGCATTTCACATGCGAGCTAGCAACCAACACCTGCAAACCGCAAACATGGCTCCTCTCCTCCCCCCCCCCCTCTCGTTGACCCCATCGTCGCCTCCACCCTTCCCTCCCGCGAACCGCCTGTCCGGAAAGGCCCCTAGTGCGAGCTTGGAGTGGTTGATTCTTGGAAGGGGGACCCACGGGCGGCGCGCCGGGAGGACTGCTGGCGGTCCCACGCAATGCTGGTCCGCCACGCTAGAGCGGCGTCCGAAAAAAGAATCTATCTGTCGTCCGTCTCCTTCTAGCGCTGTTTGCTTGCTTGCTTGCTTCTCGCTTGGTCTTTTTTTTTTCTTCCCTTCCTCAAGTCTCCGGGATGGCGCCCTAGAGTGGCCTGAAGGCCGCACCGGACTGGTCTCGATGCTACTGTCGAGCAGGATAGACCCGGTCAAATCTGGCAGAAAGCGTCATCACGACGAGGAATATTGATTATCCCCGTCCGCAGTGACATACAGAGCCAAGCTAGAGTCTCTAGTCCCCCGCGTTCAAAATGGCCATGCGATCCGCAGTTTGTGAGACCTTTGCCCCCCCCGGTCCGTAGAGCTCGTTTCTCTTTTCTCCTCTTCAATGCAAAGTGCCAGGTGCTTTCACACAAACTGGCCTGTTTGCATACACAATCTCACCACTTTGCCCGCTCTTCACTGCCCAGTAGGCTCCGCTCCCGGGGACAGAGGGAACCAACAACAATAATGGGTCTCGCTGCGGGATTCCTCCAAGGCTCATCAGCTGTCCTGGTTGCGGGTCTTTTGGTTGGTGCCCTGATTGTGTGGACGGCCGTCACAACTTGGACACAGTACATGCGACTACGCCAGTTCAAGGGCCCAACACAAGCCGCACTCTCTAAATGGTGGCTCATCCAAGTTGTCGCGGGTGGTAGAGGATACCTGGAATTCTGGGACGTCACCAAGAAGTACGGTTAGTTTCAGCTGCGTTGGCTTTCCTTTCTTTTTGTTATCTTATGCTTGCCACCACCACCTCCTGACAGCGCGGCGCATTTGCATTGCCAATCTTTTACCGGGTCCCCGCTCCACCGGGCATCCAAGCATCAGAACTGAGCTGTCACCGGTTCAAAGACGCCCCCGCCGACAACTCTTCTCCATTGGATCGGAGAATCCGGAAAGACTTTCTTTTTTTTCGCTGACACGTGCTTGTGCTTCTGTAGGCTCCATTGCCCGGATCGGCCCCAATGATCTTGTGACGGATGATCCCGATCTCATGAAGCACATGCTCAACGTCAGAACTGAGTACCGCCGCTCTAATTGGTACGATGGCATGCGCTTTAACCCGGCCAGGAACAACATCCTATCCTGGCGCGATGAGCAAAAGCACTTTGAGCTGAGGTCCAAAATGGCTGCAGGTGTAAGTGTGCCAAATCCCCCACACCGCGCGCACTGTCGCAAGCAGGTGCCGCTTGTTGGTTCGTCCTGTGCCGCCCCCTTCCAGAAGCTGACGGTTTTTGGTGCCTTGCATTGCAGTATGGTGGCCGAGAAGTCGAGAACCTGGAGCCAAAAATAGACCAAAACGTCTTGGCGCTTATCCGTCTGATGAGTGCCTACGCCACGGGAAAGCAGGCTGTGGATTTTGGCCGCAAAGCTCAGTATTTTACCCTCGACGTCATTTCTGATCTGGCCTTTGGCAAGCCCTTTGGCTTCCTCGAGACGGATTCCGATGTGTACGACTACATTCAGACCACCGAGCAGACGCTGCCCATGGCCATGGTCACCACAGCGGTGCCGGCCTTGATCAAGCTCTTGCGGCACCCTTGGTTCAAAAGTCTGTTACCAAGCGAGAAGGATCCCCTGGGGTTTGGAAAGGTGATGGGGTAAGTGAACAAAGCGATGCAATCACATTGCCAATCAAGTGGTCCCTAACAGGGAAAATAATGCAGTATTGCCAAGCAAGTCGCCGCCGAGAGATTCGGCCCCGACAGGAAAATCCAAAGGGATATGCTTGGCTCGTTCGTTGCTCATGGTCTTTCGCAACCAGAAGCAGAATCAGAAATTCTCCTCCAAATGTAAGTTACGGTGCTTTTTTTGGTCGGAAACCCAGATTTCCGTAGGACCAGTTGGTAGCGCAGCTAACATAGTAATGAATACAGCGTCGCCGGTTCTGATACAACCGCTACCGCCATCCGCTCCACGATGCTGCATCTCGCTGCCAATCCTCGCGCCTACAACAGGCTTCGAGAAGAGAGCGCCAAAGCGACATACTCGAGCGAAATCATTCCTGATGATGTGGCTCGTGAGATGCCTTACCTCCAAGCAGTCATCAAGGAAGGCCTCCGAATCTTCCCCCCGGTAGCCGGTCTCATGGCAAAGGAAGTTCCTCCCCAGGGCGATACCTGGAACGGCCAGTTCATCCCCGGTGGAACTCGTGTTGGCTGCTGCGCATGGGGTATCTTCCGTCGGGAGAGCATTTGGGGCAGCGACGCTGGAGAGTTCCGACCAGAACGATGGCTCGATGCCTCACCCGAGAAGCTCAGGGAAATGGAGAGTGCGCTGGACCTCATATTCAGCTACGGTCGATGGCAGTGTCTGGGACGGCCTGTGGCGCTTATGGAGCTGAACAAGGTATACGTCGAGGTAAGTCGAATGTCCAGTGCTGCGTTGATCACTTTATACAATAAAATCAGGAAGTTAACAATAGACAGCTACTTCGGAGGTTTGACTTTGCTCTGTGCGATCCAACCAACCCTTGGAAAGTGTTCAACTGTGGTATTTTCTCCCAGTCTGAGTTGTGGATGAGAGTGTCCTTTGCCGGTAACGATGCCTGCTAAGGTGTTTCTCTTTTATAAAGAAGGCTTTTTTAATGAACTTTGAAATGAAATGAATGGCTTGTATAGAGGAGAAAGCTTAGCAGTTGGATTATGCCAAAAAATAATTGGGCGTACAAATGCGACTGGGAGAATATAGTCCAGTTGGTGGCTGATTATTCACTTGGGCAATAAATAAATAGAATGTCATCCAATTTTGGTTGCGCAACTTTTAAATCATCTTCTGGCTTGCGGTTGTATTAAATTTCTGTGGCTGAATCAGAAACCATCCAGAATTTTCGACGCATTAGTCAGTGAAAGCGCCACGAACCTGAGACTCAACGCTAGAGGTTTCGCAACAGCAGTCCCAGCCGGATGCAGCTTGATACAAAACAATGCTTAGACAACATCGTTGTCATGTATCTGGCAACCCAACTAGAAAATCGCAGACTTCATGCATCCGTCTGTAATGACTATAACTATTGCACTCGGTGGTGCATGGGCTCACCCAGATTCAGATTGTCTTCATCTAGGACATGGGCACCCATGTGATCGAGGCACTCAATGACAAACTCTGCTAAACTTAGGTCTAGCGCAATGCCATCTGAAGATGCTAGTCAAACCCTAGCTGAGGAACTCGGGCCGTCTGCTTGGGATCGCCACGTGCGGATCATCATCCCAAGATGAGTGCACAGACAGTTTAGGCCAGATAAATCATGCGCCGGCAGTTTCAGACATACATGCCCATTTGAGTCAGATGAGGCAAGGCAAATTAAAGCCCTTGTCGGCATATGCGCTCTTATTCTTTAGGCCGACGAAATGCTACCTTCAATCGTCTTAGCTTCTACCTCGGCTTCTTCTGTTATTCTGCCGAGTGAAACATGATCTGCAAACTTGGGGCCTGAAGATTTGCCGTGGAATATAGATCAGAAAATCTCGGCCTAATGGATTTCAGCGTGATTACATGTGGCAAATTTCACCGAAAACAAAGGGGAAAACAAGCAGATATCAATCATTCACAGTTGGTTGGATGGATAATGGCACAAGATTTTTTGAGGATAAACCTTTGATTTTATGTATTAAAAAGTGGGTATTATGAGGAAAATTAAGTAATTCTAGCTCTAGTCCTGATACCTAGTGCACTAACTCCCCCCAATTCGTTTGCCCCATGCGTTAAGACCGTGAGATCGTTTACAGAGAGATGCCAACCTTGAGGCCAGACAGGATACCGCCAACGGGGGTAAGGACCGTGCCGAGGACGGAGCTGAGGGCGCTGGCGGCAATGTTGAGGAGAAGAGGGAGGAGGGCGCTGGTGACGAGGCTGGTGATGCCAGCAACGACGCCGCAGATGAGGGTGAGGAGGTTGCCGAGGAGAGAGCAGATGGTGGCAATGATGGCCTTGATCTCAACGCGGAGGCCAATGGAGACGACAAGGCCCTTGAGGCTGACCAGGATGGTGGTGAAGAGCTTGACGACGAGGTTGACAATGACCTGGAGGTGGGCAGCAACGGAGACATCGATGGAGACATCGGCAGAGATGTTGGCGACGAGACCGGTGACGATGGTGACGATCTTGTTGAGGACGGGAACAACCTGGCTGGTGCAGTCGTCGACGGAGATGGTACCGGCAGAGACCTTGGCAACGAGGCCGTCAATGGTGGCGGTCAGTTGAACGACGGCGGAAACAGCGACCTTGAGGTCGGCAATGAGATCGACCGAGGTGGAAATGGTGCGCTTGACAGGGGCGACCTCGCTGACCATGTCAGTGACCTCGCCGACGGGAGCAACCTCACCAACAATGTTGGTCACAGGGGCGAGGAGGTCTCGCTTGACGGGGACGATCTCAGTCAGGTCGCTAATGTCACCGACAGGAAGGCTGTCGACGGGGACGAGGCCCTCGGCGTTGGTGACGGTGCTGCCAACGGGAACCAGAGGAGCAGCAAAGGCCGACATGGCCATGGCGACAGCGGAGAAGATAGCAGCCTTCATTTTGAAAAGATGGAGATGTTTCTTTGAAAAAAGAGTGTTAAAAAAAGATTGTATAGGTGAGTTTGGTAAAAGAGTGACTAGCGGATGAGGCTGTTGCTGTTGAGCTGAGAGGGATGAGGAGAGAAAGTCTGATTTTCGAGGAGCATCATGAGATACTTATACAAGTTTTTTCTTTCCTCGTCCCTATTTTTTTTTCGGCCCCTTCGCCTCACGGTCGTATTGAGCATTGTCATCGTGGTATCGCCGTTGGTGTCGCCAGCCACGGCCGCCGTTGACAGGCCGTTGGCGTCGTTGACCGTTAGCTACAGTCTGAGCGGGCCTTAGCGCATTGTCTTCATCCAAATTAGGGTGTACTTTTCTCATTACCTGTCGATCGCTCTTTCGTCAAACCGCGTAACATCGGCCCCCTTTTTTTCTTTTTCTCTTTTTTTCTCTTCTTTTTCTACATTCGGCTATGCGAGTGTTTGTTTGCCCTTGATCCTTGCTTTTTTTTTT